>CABFWB010001104.1:82739-93201 GCA_902151455.1 Timema bartmani | reverse complement strand
ACTTGTAGCACAAGCGTATGATGGAGCCGCTACATTTTCTGGACATTTAAATGGTGTACAGACGCTTGTGAAAAAGAGGTGCCCAGGTGCACTCTTCATCCACTGTTATGCTCACAAACTCAATCTAGTTCTTTCTCAGTCTGTGAGTCATATAACAGAATGTAAGATATTTTTTAAGACATTGAATGGCATTCCAAATTTCTTTTCACATTCATCGAAACGCATTAACGCTCTTAATCTATCTGAGGTAAAGAAGCGGTTCCCAACAGTTGCCAGTACAAGGTGGAATTACAATTCCAGAATTGTGAACACGGTGAATGAAAATAAAACAGAACTCATACATTTTTTTGAGAATATTGCTGAAAATCCAGATAGTTGGGATACTGATGCTTTCGTGACTGCTAAAGGGTATTCATCATCATTGAGGGATTTTGATTTCGCCTTTCTACTGAAGGTTTTCACCAACATTTTTTCTCTCACCGACACATTATTCAAAATTCTTCAAACCAAAACTTTAGATGTGAAATACTGCATCGATAAAGTAAAAGAGACGATTTCTCAACTCAAAGATGCTAGAAACGACTTTGAAGATACTTATAGAAAATTAGAAGATGATGACAATGTGGAAGCTCCTAAGAAGAGACGTAGAGAAGATGACTCATTGACTCCCAGAAATAAATATGTGCGTCTTTATAATGAAATTATTGACACCATGGTTAGGCAAATGGAGCTGAGGTTTAAATATCTTAATGATCTAAAATTTATTGAGCTGCTAGATTCAACAAATTTTCAAAGCTTCAAATCTCGTTTTACTGACAATTTATTTTTGTCACTTAAGTCAAGCTACGGTAGTCTTTTCAATTTTGGTAATATTCGGAGTGAACTAATGTCGGTTTAGAGACTATCAGACTTTTCAGACAAAATTGTGACTGAAATTATGAAGTTCCTGGAAGAAACAGACTTAGCAAAAGAAGCGTTCCAGGAAACATATAAATTGTGTTGTTTGGTATCAACAATACCAGTAAGCACATCCACTGCTGAGCGCACCTTCTCTTGTTTGAAACGTATTAAGACGACTGTGCGTAACACCCAATGTGAGAATAGGTTATCCACACTTTCCCTGTTGTCTGTTGAAAAAGTCTTGCTAGATAAACTGCAGGGTCAAAAATCTTTCTATGACGCTGTTATCGACAAATTCATTCAGAAAGGTGACAGAAGGATTGCACTAATATTTAAATAATGGTAAGATTCAAATATTATAGTTTTATATACTTGTTTACTTATTTATTTGTTTATTTTTATTCGTGTTTTTGTTTAATTAATTAATTTATGTATTTGTTTATGCTATGTTTAAATATTGAGAATCGGCTGGAGGGAGCTAAATTGCCTACACTATGACCTGTAAAAGCGTTTTGCTAGGTTACATATTGTACATTTTATGGAGAGTATTCCTCTTTAGCCCCATAATGAAAGGTGTCTTCAAACCTAGTCCTCTTTGAGAAAAGTCACCGCACGCCACTGGTGGCAACATTTATTCAAGCCCAGACAGCCTGTGTAGCCGCACGGTCTACATAATATGTTACTACATCCCTGAGTACAATTAAATTGTTACGAAAGAGTGAATATCTTGGTGGTACTCCAAATTACGGGAATTTTTGGGGTGGTACGCCCTTCAAAAAGTTTAGGAACCACTGCTCTAAACAAAATTTTGATTCTAATTCTAGTCCTAAATGAAGGGTAGTCTACCAGAAGATTGATTTTTGAGTACAAGACATTTTTTAAACTGTCTGTAACAATTATTTTGTACAAACTTGTTATTTGAGGAAAGTGTTACACAGTTCAAAATGCATTATACTTTTTTTAAAGGAAAACATTATTTAAGTGCAGTTTTGTTAAACGTTTTTAAAAAATTGGAAATGTATTGAAAATAGCTTAAACTATTTTTAATGTTCACCTAGGAAGTGTTTAACATGTTACATGAGTATAAAAATGTATTTCCGTTTTCCTAAAAAATTTAATTTGGTTAAAGTTAACAGATTAATTTTTTCTCTATTTAAAATTCGTTTTAAATAGCTATAACAATTTTGTTCAAAATTTACAATGGATCTAAATTGTTTCATTTGACTACTATACACATTTTTTTCCCTGAGGAAAAATTAATTATTTGAGTGTAGTTTACCGATTGACAATTTGTAAAATTTGTGTTCCTAGTTATAATAAATGAGAAACTATGTACGCTTGTCTCATAATATTTTTTTATTATATTTTAAGGGTGAATTGGCTGATATATATATATACTATGAAATGAATATATATAATTATATATTTACATACATTCTAAGAATTGAATACAATTAAGTTTATAAAAAAATCTATATTGGTTGACACGCAGACTAAGTTCCCAGGCTTATCACATATAATTTTCTGGCAAAGGTAAGATAGAGGTCATAATCCTGGCTGGGTATGTTGAGGGTTGTAGTTTTATTAATTTATTTTTCATTCTCTCCCTCCATTCAAATGTGAGCATATTTCCTATAAATTCTACATTTACTAACCCCATCTCATTAGCTTGATTAAAAAGCAAACATACCAGATAGCTGGTAAAAGATTGCTTAGAAAACTTTCTCATATTATGTATCAGCTTCGAAGATAATTTTCAAACACAGGTTTTAAGTAAGATACCCTTAATTATGTTTTCTCATTAAAACAAACACATTATATTGTTGATTACAATAAACACTTTTTTTTATATATTTTAAACTAAACTGTTTAAATACATTTAGCAAAATTAAAATTGTCCATATTAATTACTTGTAAACTACCGTAAAATTATTTATCAATAAAAAAATTCTCAACATCATGAAAAACTATTCTCATATTTTCATTTTGAATTCAATCTACAAGGTCAATTTTTTAAAATTAAATCTTCTATACTGTCGTAAGTAAACTACCCTTAAATAAATTTATTTAAGATAAATAAAAATACAGTATTATTGATGATTTAAAATAGTATCCTGATAGCAATTTTGAACCAAATCATAAGCTCTGTTAAAAAAATCAAATTTTACAAAAACAAGTCATTTGTTAACTACTATTGTAAAATTTTTCTAGAAAAACAAATCTATATAACTTTTTATAGTGCAAACAACTTAACAAATATCTATTTTGAACAAATAAATGAAGCTATATTTTAATAAATTCAAATTTAAAAATAAAGTCATCAGTAAACTACCTATATATAGTAAATTATACGCCCAAAAAAATGGTATAGAGCTTTTTTTTTGTCATGTCCATGTCAAACACTCCCCAGATACATATTTTAAGCCCAATCATTAAAGCCATTTATAAAATAATTCAAATTTTCTAAAATCCCTCATAATTAAACAAACCCTTATCGAATTTTTACCCAAAATCAAGTAATTAGGGTTATTTGTTATGTCAAAGGCTCCCAAGATAAACATTTTGAACCAAATCTCTACGGCTGTTTATAAAATATTTTCAGTTTTTGAAATATCAATCATCAGTAAACTATCCATAAATGAGTTTTTACCCCCAAAACAAGTATGTCGACTATATTTCTCCGCATAGTCGTCAAATATTTTATACCTATTTTTTGTGGAAAAAGTGGGGAACGACCATTAAATGAAGCTTTTTTAAAAAATTGTATAATTTAATAATCATATATTACTAAACTGTCTTTGGTACATGTTTAGGATGCATGACATATTTCTTTGACGTACACAAACACTTCCTCGTCAAATAGAGGAAACTTTCCACTTTTAGGATATATAAACGTGCATCTAGAAAGGTTCGCGTTTTTTAGCTTGTCTTTTTATTCCTACCAAACTCGCACCAACTTTTAACCAAATTAAAACTCTTTTTCTGCACTCTCTTACTATAATTTTCAACGAACACTTCACTTCCAGCTTGAGGCCCGCAGAATAGCTTTTATATTTATCCATAATTGGAAGAAAAAATAATTGTTTGCATGTTAATGTATTGCTAGCAAACTAATACTAGTTTATATTGCCTGTGACTTACGTTTGGTAGCTTTGTCTGCCAGCCCATTCCTCTAGCTAGAAACCACGCAACTCGGCTTTCAGAAATATACCTACTGACAATATGCATCCAAGTTAACAATTATTGATCTTTAGTGGTGTTTAGAAATGAGGGGGGAGGGAGGAAGGAGGAAGTAGCTTGCAGGCCTACCTTTTAAATTGAACCGTCGAACAGGACTATACCATTCAACATTTATGGCATGAAATTTTATAATCGTATTTCTGGACAGAATAAACAGGGTTTGGCAACTATATGGTGGAGAAGATTATGCGTTAAAATACGCAATATAGTGTTATTTGTCATGTCAAACATTCCCAAGACATCCACTTGGAAACAAATCGTCAGAACCATTTGTAAAATATTTCAAGTTTTTGGAAAAATCACTCATTAGTAAACTACTCTTAATTTGGCTAGGGTAAAAATAAAAAATAATTCCCCAGGTATACTTTAAAAAATATAAATATTAAGTTTTAACAAAATACACCAACCATTTCGGATTCTTAGCCAGGGACAGATGGACATGGGGACAGAAATAATGGTAAAATCAATTATTTTTTTGTTTTGTGCTCACATAAATTGTAAAGAAGATTCGTCTTAATATCAGGATCGATTTTTAAGGATCTCAATACTTTATCTTGATATGATAAAATAAAAAAGTAATATGACTGTAATAATTTTAAATTCCAGGGCTATTAATATTTTATTTTATTTAAATATTGGGGATTTAATAGTATGCTATTAATTAATGAAGTCTCATTTACATTTGATGAAAAAAAACTATTTTATATTAATTTGTGTAGTAAAATGAAATTTGTAACCGGAAACCTAGAAGATAAATAATTGTATAACCAGCATTGGAACAGGTAAAACACTTGTCGAGCCATCACCAATAATATACATCACTTAAAGTAGAGGGAAAATAAAACTATTTTATAGGTCTAGTCACAGTTTTGGAAATAACATTTACACTATGAAATTGTGAACCTTTATTATATAAGGTAATTGTAATAATGTGTACAAAAAAACCTGGGGAAGTAATATTTGTGCCCATAAATATTAGGCAAGTGCGTGAATCTTAGTTTGTAGGAGATCGAATCTTGTTAAAATGCACCCGGAGTTATTTGAAAATTCCAGTGACAAATACTATAATGGGCCAAACTAGCACAAATTTCACTCGGACGAGATTTGAACTTCGACCTCCCGGTCACTGGTAATCCAGTCTATTGCGAGTTTGATACCTTTGACTGCGGGACCCCCTGGGTTTAATTATGTTCCATCACCAAGCTTGCCACTAATAAAAAATATGACACTAATGGTCTAAATTATGTAGGATAGTATAACTTCAAAAATAATACGTATCATCGGACACAGGTGAAAAATCGTCTAAGTCAACTTTTTCCACGTCCCAGTGAGAGTTCAGACATTTATTATTGTATTTTTGTGCTAACCAACGGCTTTATACTCTTTCTAAGACGTCAACCCCCTAAATTAGTAGCACTGCCATCATCCAATCGCATAATTGACTTAAAACCTCAGGAAAAAAATATATTCGGAATTTGTTGTTAGATGTTTCTTGTTTATATCTCATGTTTAAGCTTACTGTAATTTACCATGCCCTTGACGGCCATTTTGATACATGAATATTAAAGTTTAATTGTAAATCTATTAATTCCCTTACTGGGGTGCAGATTAAAACTCAAACCTTCCCGCTTTTTACTGATATGGATGTTGGAACAATCTAATATGTTCGTTTGAATCCCACAAAATAATTTACCAATGATCATCATTATTTATTAAATATATTTTAATAATAATTATGTGAGCTCTATTATTTATGAAAATTCTAGAATTAAAAGTGTTTTGTAAATATTTTAAATTTTAACTACATTCAATTTTTATTTTTAAATTCATTAACCTTTAAATTAAATCTCCTAAGGGCTTAAAACATTTGCAAAATAAAAGTGGTTTCGGGTTTTCATAATAATCAGTCATGAGGAAGTAGAATGAAAGTGGTTTTCCTATATCTCAAACTATTTTAAGCAGCATGGGAGTAGTTATTGGAGGGTTTTTCCACCATAGAAGCTATGAATAAATAAGTTATTTTAAATCATGTTTGATATTCCAAATTGATTTGGCTTACTGTATTTATTATATATTTTGTTTTACACTCTGGCTATATAAAATAATCTCTATATACCTACGTTAAGATTCCTGCATACACTATCTCATAGGCCATAGGATGCCATATTTAATGCTATAAATTAAAATTTTATTCACTTAAAATTTGAATATTTGACCAATATTAATCTTTTTCAAATAGCCTCTTCAGTGGCCGAATGGTTTAAGGCATCAGTCTCGTATTAAACTGACCTGTTGATTACATAGAGATTTACGTTCCAGTCCTGGTTGGGTCTATTAAGGGCAGTTTTTCATAAGTGGTTTTCCACTCTTCTTCAAAGCTATTGCGAGTATATTACCTCTAAAATGATTCCTTACTCATCCCAACCCCAGTAGAGTATTATTTTATATGTGTATAACGTGAACAGCTAGTAAACTTTTTTTACCCTTCTTTAACAACACACCTCTCTTCCCCACACCTTACCACTGCCCTGAACTCCCACACAGAATACATCCAATCAAAACAACTGTAAATAAAATTAAGCTATTTTAATAGGTCTCACTTAATTGAGCTGTGGCAGCTCTTACGTTGTTGCCAGGGCAAGCGAGGCTTTACGTGACTGTACTAATAAACTGTTCCTACCAGCCTCACTATCCATGTGACTAACTGTAGTAAACTGTTCCTACCAGCCTCACTATCCATGCGACTAACTGTAGTAAACTGTTCCTACCAGCCTCACTAGCCATGTGAATAACTGTAGTAAACTTTTTCTACCAGCCTTACTATTCATGTGACTAACTGTAGTAAACTGTTCCTACCAGCCTCACTATTCATGTGACTAACTGTAGTAAACTGTTCCTACCAGCCTCACTAGTCATGTGACTAGCTGTAGTAAACTTTTCCTACCAGCCTCACTATTCATGTGACTAACTGTAGTAAACTGTTCCTACCAGCCTCACTAGTCATGTGACTAACTGTAGTAAACTGTTCCTACCAGCCTCACTATTCATGTGACTAACTGTAGTAAACTGTTCCTACCAGCCTCACTAGCCATGTGACTAACTGTAGTAAACTGTTCCTACCAGCCTCACTATTCATGTGACTAACTGTAGTAAACTGTTCCTACCAGCCTCACTATTCATGTGACTAACTGTAGTAAACTGTTCCTACCAGCCTCACTATTCATGTGACTAACTGTAGTAAACTGTTCCTACCAGCCTCACTATTCATGTGACTAACTGTAGTAAACTGTTCCTACCAGCCTCACTATTCATGTGACTAACTGTAGTAAACTTTTCCTACCAGCCTCACTATTCATGTGACTAACTGTAGTAAACTGTTCCTACCAGCCTCACTATTCATGTGACTAACTGTAGTAAACTGTTCCTACCAGCCTCACTATTCATGTGACTAACTGTAGTAAACTTTTCCTACCAGCCTCACTATTCATGTGACTAACTGTAGTAAACTGTTCCTACCAGCCTCACTATTCATGTGACTAACTGTAGTAAACTGTTCCTACCAGCCTCACTATTCATGTGACTAACTGTAGTAAACTGTTCCTACCAGCCTCACTATTCATGTGACTAACTGTAGTAAACTGTTCCTACC
This sequence comes from Timema bartmani, assembly GCA_902151455.1. Lineage (NCBI taxonomy): Eukaryota > Metazoa > Arthropoda > Insecta > Phasmatodea > Timematidae > Timema > Timema bartmani. The sequence continues at coordinate 85,412 of CABFWB010001104.1, read as the reverse complement.
AGCCTCACTATTCATGTGACTAACTGTAGTAAACTGTTCCTACCAGCCTCACTATTCATGTGACTAACTGTAGTAAACTGTTCCTACCAGCCTCACTAGCCATGTGACTAACTGTAGTAAACTGTTCCTACCAGCCTCACTATTCATGCGACTAACTGTAGTAAACTGTTCCTACCAGCCTCACTATCCATGCGACTAACTGTAGTAAACTGTTCCTACCAACCTCACTATTCATGTGACTAACTGTAGTAAACTGTTCCTACCAGCCTCACTATCCATGCAACTAACTGCACACAAAATAGGCTGATGAGTGAATGTATGCTGCCACATCATTCGTCGAGTGATCAAACACTGTGATATTTAACCTGGGATAGGCGTACCCACGGGGGTACTTTAAGACATCTTAGGAGGTACGTAAAGTTTTAAATATATCATATATTTATATATATTTTTGGTTAAATTTATATTAGATATGGATTAAATAATATGCATAACTTGCATCACGCACCAACAGCTTTGGGGGTGCCAAGGTAATTTATATCTTGGGGTACACGAATCAAAATGGTTGAAGGCCAATGGTCTAACGTGTCACTCTGGTGTTAGACTGGATTTGTGATGTTAGGGTGAACATGGTTCAAATCCCATTCAGGTGTACTGGGGGTGATCTTTCCTTCACGATTTGCAATTTTACCTTGATGAAAATGAGGGTACATTTCCTTTAAAATGATACCTAACTTCACCAGCGTAAATTAATGTATGCATATAAAGCGCAAACAGCTGTGTAAGATGCGGTGATAAATTAAAGATTCTATGTATATTGGCTTTAGAGGGCAAGTTTTCTACTGAATTGGAAGTTAAAACTTTACTTACATGGTTCCATTAGCTTGCATAACTACCCGCCTCGGTGGCGTAGTTAGCTAACGCGCCAGTCGTGTTGAGCCAGACCATCGAGGATGGGGAGATCGAGGTCGGGTGAACTGGGGGTGGTTTTTCCTAAATGGCTTTCCATTCTCCATCCACGCAAATGCGAGTTCACTTCCTCTATTTTCAACCTTCCTAATTCCTAATCCACTAGTGTAATTAGTACTTAAGCGTTTAACCCGAACGGGTAGTAAGACGCGGTGCTAAATAAAAATAAAATAAACTTGCATACCTTGAAAATAGCCCACAAGCCATCACTGAATATTGAGTAACGAGCTACCAAATAACTTTAAGTATGGAGATCATATTTTATTTCTAGAAAAAGCAGGACAAAAAAATATCATCTTATGTATACATTACAAAATTATAGATAAAGTAGAGAACGGGAGGGATAATAAAATTGTTCTAAGACAAAACTGTATAAGAATATCCCTTTTAATTGCTAGTTCAAGGATACAATGAGTTATGTCAAGATAATTAATACCTACAAGAACATCAGTTTCATCATAAGTTTCAATAAAACAATGTTAATTTCAAGAAAACTCTATTCGTATGTAAACATACAAATTTAAGTTTAAATTTTTTCTTCATTATTTATTAAAATTAAACTTAAGAAGTTTTTGCTCATCACTTCAAACTAATACTTCAGTACCAAAGTCTTTATAAACATAGCATACAAAACACAAATCTTTAGGTACAAATAATTAATATTATCAAGAAATATCTTTCAGGACTTGCGTTACAATAAAGTTAAACGTAGGTATACATTTATTTCGGTGGGAAGTCCGTTCTGAAAGATCCTTTTTCCAAACAAAATCCTGCTTTTGGAAAATAAAACTTGTAAATACAACTAATCAAAAAAGTAAAACTCAGAGCTGATATTTCTTGTGATAAGTGTTGTTCGATTAGAAATATTATTTTCACTAACTTTAAAATAAGTACTTTTGTGATAATTTAGTTAAAAACTGTGCCTATGGGTGTACTAACGCTTGTTCTGTAGGACAAAAGGACAACGTCCTTAAACCTATAGTCCTGCAAAAAACATTAAGTACGATCACTCTAATTATGACATAATCCATCAAACTGGTTGTCTGTGGATAAGGGGTCTATATTCACAACGCGTATAGGATATATTTATTGTAAGCAATCCTATAAGCCTCGTATCTTGTCTAATGAATTTCCAACTGGGATTCGCACAAAACAATTGGTAAATCTTTTTAGAGGTGCTAGACCAGAGACTAGGGTTGGTGTTTTAACGATCTTGGCCATAGCAAAATTAGAACCCCACCATATTTGAAAAAATAAAATTAAAAATACGGTGGGACAGTTGATAAAGAGATGACAGTTTGTTAAAAAACAGAGATTTCTGTTAAATCTCAATTATGTATCAGTGCGTCTTACTACCCGTAAGAGTTATACAAAAATATATTTACTTATTGAGCTAGGAATGAGGAAGAAATAAGTTTAGTTATATTACTATTAGCACCGCGTCTTACTAACCGTTTGGGTTATACGCACCTACGTTAATATGTAATGGTAGGGTGATTGTGAGATGAAATGGAGGACCTACAGTTTAAGGTGGGATCCGAACCACGGTGGAGGCCTGGCATTCCACACATTCACCAGTTGTGATTAATACACGTCTTGTCAGAGGTGAAGGAAGGGTTTGTCAATAAGATAGGTCTTTGCCGGGACCAAGGATTGAGCCATGGACCCCAACACAGAAGTCTGACACCTTCACCCCTAGACCAC
>CABFWB010001104.1:0-72453 GCA_902151455.1 Timema bartmani | reverse complement strand
TATATATATATATATATATATATATATAAAGATGTAACTACATATCACATGACTTAACGTATGAATACATTAACGTAGACTTAGTAATTTTTTTCCTAGCTGTCAGATAAGATTCTTTATATTCAATTTGAACAGCACTTGAATTTTCCTGGAGGGAGACTGGAAAACTATGTAGGAATACCAACCTCGGTATTTTCTGCCATGATATAGCCCTGGTATCTCCGTCACAGCCAAACACAACTGGATACTCTTGATGTCCAGCTCATCTGTCCTCTGAGGCAGATACGTAATACATTAAACATAAATGTAGAGAAGCCAACATTTGTTTACCAAACATATGTCCGAACTCCCACCATCTGCCACCAGCACCAACGACACAACACACGTATTACAATATTGTAGATGAAGTTTTATTTTAACTGTCAGATAAGAATCTTCCTAAGGCAACATGTAGATCACTGGAAAACATAATTCCCAACAACTCGAAAGTATATCTCCAAATACCACAGGGTAGTGAGGTTTTTATTATTCACGTAAATTACCATCAAATAGATTGAAGTCCAGTGCATTGCCGCGGTATTTGATACGTCCCTATTTAGAGTTCACATGTTAATAATACAGATGCAATGAACAAATGGACTCTGAACCAATAAGCCTGGGATCAATTCCCACCGGTTTAGATTAAGTTATTTTTAACTGTGAGTATTGAAATTGGAAAAAATTTGGAAAATAAAATTTTCAAATACTAGAATACAGATAAGTAGATTATAAAGACCTGTCTACGACAGGTTGATTATGATATTAATCAACCTAGCAAAACCAATCCTTCAATTGATAAGCACACGGAAGTTTGGAATTCGTTTGTAAAAATGTATATTTAGTTCAGATATAACGTGAGAGTGGATACAGTGAGAATGAATTAAACTAACTCGCTTTACTTAAATCAATAAAATAAAAAATAAAATTGAAAATCCTGTTTTATCAGGTTCAGCCCCGTGGTATATACTACAAGTACACAAAGTTTAAATATTTTAGATCATCTAGGCGCTTCTGGATTGTTTGTAAACACAAATATATTAGAAAATTATATTATATAGATAGATGTATTTATATATTTATTTAGATCAACTACTTTTATAGTAGAATTGGTAGGCTTTATTTATAAAAGTTAAATTTGTCATTTGATTTGGTTTGGATTCGTAGGGTTACTAAAATCTAGAAGGAACCAGCTGCCAGACAATTTAAACTTTGCTGAACAAGCGTAGTGATATTTGGTTTTAACTCTACAATTTGACATTTCGTCTGTCCAGCCGGATATCTGAATTTTTGTTACGAAATGACTGTCAAATGCGTGCACTAATTTTAAAGAAATTTTACAGGGACATTCTTTGAACCTAAACCTAACAACGTATGGCCACTCAAAAATCTATACATCTGTTTGTTCCTCGAGTACACTGCCAAGAGTATGGACCAAGTTTTATCCAACATTTTCAGCGATATTATTTGGCCCTAGGCCTATGTATTATATATAATTTTTCAATTGGGCCATCCATTTAAAATGGCAGCCACTTAAAATGTTTTTCGTTTAGTAGCTCATCACAAGTGATTTGAATTTATAAAACTAAGCAATCGATTGAGGACCAAGGCAATTTTTTTAAAAATTTGACATAATACCTTGCGAGACTGACACTTAGACCACGGCTATTCTGTATGAATATAATGCTATATTGAAAATAGTATTAATCTTATTCTCATCTAACTTAATAGCCAAAGAAAAATATCAACTTGAAATCCAAGGAGAAGTTAAAGGAGATATTTTTATTTGAAATCCAAAGAGAAATATTAAGACCGTAGAAAATAAAGGCAAGTGACATCATTCTTGTGACATCATTCTTGAATTGATGTACGGAGTATATTTGAATTTAGGGAGCGAGATATACCGTTCACAGAACTACTAGTTACTAAAGATATCAATGCATTTATGATTTGTTTATAGCTAGTATAAATTTTGTCTTTGAATGTAAAACACATCCTGTTGCATAAATTCAAACTATAATATTTATATTGCAGGGTTAAATGTTAACTTTTTGAGTACCAAATAACAATGAAATATTCTGGCTTTTTCTGTGCACCACGTCTTACTACCCGTCTGGGATATCCACATATTAACACTGATTGGGACAAGATTAGGGACATAGTATTTATAGGTAACTGGCCCGAGTTTGGGTGGAGAAAGAATAATGTACCGTTTAGAAAAAATCTCGGTAATTTGAGCTAGGATTCAAACAATGACCTCCCCAATTTTTTTTGGAAAACAGACAATACGAGATTGACGTTGTGTTCCTTTGTCCATTGGTGTGGGTCATAAACAATTTTTAAATATATCTTTGTCATCTTGTTACTCTAACAAGGGGAGGCCACGAAGTTCGGATCACGGATTATCTTTAAACTTTGAACACTTTTATTTGTCCATTAGGACAACATAATGTGCAAGTAGTAAGGCGTACTACTTAGGCGTTTTCGAGAAAATCGCAAGAGAAGTTTTACGCGTCGAATATGTACTGATGCGTTGCGACAATGAGCACGATATGGTGGCGGTCGAGTGGTTAGCGTTCCAGCTCCGTAATCTCTAGATAGCTGGATCGAGTCCCGCTCATCTTTTTTTTTCAACACTGGTCATATTCTTTCATATATATTACAATTCAAAGGTAATATAATGAAAAAATACGTGTATTTGCATGAACTTTTATTGAATTTCCAATGTTATTTGGCTGTTTACTAATTTTTATTACTACAACAAATATTATATTTATAATTATCGACAAGTAAACGACCAAACGCATAAAGTTTTCCTGAAAATGTATGCCTGTCGTGATTTGCGAAATCCCTCATACCTGAAATCGGGTAAGGTACCCGGAACTGCTTTGCACCTGGACGCTTTGACCTGCAGACACAGGTTTGAAAGGATAAGGGGAGGGCCAGGCTTGGAAAGCCCAAGTCAAACATCGATAAATAAAGGTGTTAATAACTTTATTCAATAATACAATGAGTTACAATATGTCAGAATATATTACCTTTGAATTGTAATATATAGGAAAGAATATGATCAGTGTTGAAAAAAAAAAGATGAGTGGGACTCGATCCAGCTATCCAGTGACTACGGAGCTGGAACGCTAACCACTCGACCGTCGCCATCTCGTACTTATAGTCGCAACGCTCCGGTACATATTCGACGCGTAAAACTTCTCTTGCGATTTTCTCGAAAACGCCTAAGTAGTACGCCTTACTACTTGCACATTATGTTGTCCTAATGGACTAATAAAAGTGTACAAAGTTTGAAGATAATCCGTGATCCGAACGTCGTGGCCTCCCCTTGTAAGATAAAAATGCAAACTTATGCAAACTTATCATTGCAAAATTGTTGTACTAGTAGAAATAAAAAAGAAAATATTTGAAATATATTTTTGTAAAATTAACAGGTTTCTGAGATATTGGCAAGCTTTAATTATAAATAGATATTACTTAAGCTTATCGCAATAATTCTGTAATACCATAGAGTAGTTAAATATAAGTAAGTCTTTCTAAAAGTATGTTATTTTTCCTTTAACTTATTAGGAGAAATGTTTGTACAACAAGGATCTATCTCCTTCATTTTAGACTCAATAGTCAATATTTACATTTTTTATTGGTCAAAATTTACAAATGAGGAATTTAATAGCAACCCGATGACCTGGGGATGAGCAACACACAGTAAAATGTTAAAATTTTAACCGGAAGTCAAAATTGTGATACGAAGTGTTGAACCTTGTGGACCCATAATCGAACTTTTTTATTGGTCCAAACATACAAATGAGAACATTATTTCTTTAAAATGAAATTATAAAATTTAAAGCCGAGACTAAAAACATGTTTTACGTAATTATAGTGCAATTAATCCTTGGGTTTGCTAGTGTATACTATTTTGTTTCACATATATTACGAGTTTTGAGTAAATACCTCATTTTTAACAATAGAGCAAGAAAGTCCGTATGGAGCTCCGTACCATTTATTAATTTGTTTTTAATTACTAAAAAAATAAGTTATTTTTTCTCCCCCTCCCCCATTGGTTGGAATGCTCACATAAACCTTTTTTATTAATAAAATATTGACTAGTCACGTTTCTATGTATCCACTCTCTCCATTGATGTGAGATGAAAGAACTCTCCGCCGCCTCCCTCCACCCGTGTAAAAGTAAAAGGCCCATTGCTCCTGGCCTCAATCACGAGGTTCACTAGAAAGGGATGTTAACCGTTAAGTTCCCAAGTTCATTTGTGTTAAGCGTGAGTTATACAAATAAATGTTTCCCTTAATGAGAAATCTCGCTTTAGGTTTCAGAATTTCCGAGGACTTTTACTCGTCTTTGTTGAACGCGTGTTAGGATAATACTTATATTTATTTGCATCCATACTTAAAATAATTATAATTAGTACGTTTAACGCAAAGGTTATTAACGAGACTAGTTTATAGGAAAGTCATCACCATTATCATTGAGAGAACTACACCAGTGGGTAGGCGGACCAAATGTCAGGCTCATCTAGTCTGGTTTCCTGGTGATCAGGAAGTCAGGATTCAAATCCCGACAGTGCAAAATGACGGTGTTTTTTCATAAAAGGTTTCTCACTCTCCCATCTTGCAATTTTGGCTACAATTCCTCCAAATTATGCTTTCTTCGCCCCTACAACATATGCATAGCCCACGTGGCTATCTAAACACGTGAGTCAAAAATAAAGCATTGAACGGAAATAGAAATAATTCGGTGATAAATCTCGTATGGAAACAATACCTTTAGCACCCAGTTAAGATTCGAACCCCAAACTTCCCATCACTCATAATTAAGTCTATTACGATCCAAATACCCCTAAGCACCTAGAACACCGATACCAAAAAATACATCAACACATTCAGTGTTCAGGGGCATTGATATTATTGCTTAAGTTGCCTACAAATTTGTATTGACATCTTAACCAAGATTCAATTCAAAGAAAGGCAGGATAGAAAGGGTACCTTTTTATTACTTTTATATAAACACTCTAGGAATTAAAACACCTTTAATTATGTCATATGTTAATTTTATGGTGATAAAACAAACACGTCAATGTAAGGTAAGAAATTCATACTTTTCTGGCTACACCATGGAAATTAACTTTTATTATAGCTTCGTTATAAAAAAGAATTTAAAAAAACCCAACACATTTATATTAATTATGCAACTTGGAAGAATACAGGCCAGCGTCAAAACGTGAGAATCTGGGAATAGCAACTGTATAAGTACTTAAAAACTTCATTCTATTCAATAAAAAAGATAGATTCACTTGCAATTTATGCTGAGTTAAGAAGATTACTACTTGATAAAAGGTAATTTAATATCATTATATTATCTCAAATATTTGTCAATATTCTGGATATACTTTATGTAAATTAGAACTCTGAACATTGTCTTTTACTTACCCAAGATAAAGGGTTTTGTAAGTTAACTTAATTATAACGTTATAATATTAAAATTGTATTACTGAATTGCGTCATCCAGCACAGTTAGGTTAACGAGTAACACACCTTCCTCTGGCTTTAAGACTAGTGTTGGGATTTTAAACACATGCGCCAAGGATTTTTTTAAATATTCACAAAATGTGGTTTTCCATTCTCTTCTCAGATGAATATAAGTTCAATTTGTTTAAATATACCCTTATTATAAATTTCTCCTGAGTTGAACAGTTAAGGTGACTGCTTGCTAGTATTTTTGTGAGAGAATATAAATAGTAACAATTTAGTTTTACTGAGTTAAAAGTAAAGACTAATTTTTGAATTAATGAACAATTACCTACTATACTATAGATAAATAAAACATTACCTAGTTTTTTAAAAACATTTGAAAAAAATGATAATGTTAATACGACTTAACAAAATAATTTACAGATTAAAATGTGAAGATGTTACAAAAACCCTTAAAATAATGTTCAGTTTAACCATCCTGTCCTAAATTGGGATGTTTATTTGAATTAACGTATTACTGTTTTAAGACGCGAACGTTAGAACTGGTCAAGTTACGTTTGATTTGATGAGTTTATAAACAATAGGACGTAACAGCTGACTATTTTTTATAAATGTGTCAGCATTGGTGTTGGTAATCAGGCCAAATTATTCGTGGTATATATGGTTCTGTTTTAGAGATATTCGGGGCTGACAAAATACTATCTGTACTAAGGGGTCACTCTGCCCATTTGTGGGTCTGCACGGTATAGTACACCGGGTACTCGGGTACTTGTGCTGGAGGGAAACCGTCAATGTAGGATCACCGAGTGTGTCAATCGGGCCATCGGTTAGCATTTCTTGACTAACCAGCTATGTCTGTGCAAAGTCTTTATATCTCTTTTTGTAACTTCTTATAACATCACATTTTGCGGTGGTAAGTATTGCTATAATAGACCCTAAAGACCAAATCCATCTATAAATTACGAACTGGCATAAATATTTTGCCGCTTCCCCCATCCTCCGCCGCAATCCATCCTGACACTAAGGGTCCACAGAGACGAGAGGGGGGTGACATCAACATATTTCTACTTGGGGAAAGTTAATAATTAATCAACAATATAATTTTAAATACAGTTCATTTGGGAAGGAACTACCAAATTACTTGAACACATTAAAGTTAAATCGTATTTCATTTGTGAAGAAGCTAACATAATACTTCGAGCAATATTACTTGAGCGTGATGAGGTGATGAAGATAAAAAGTGTCTCGACTCATCAAATTTATATCGTTTATATCTACTTTACGTCCATTACTGTTTTCAGTTTATGGTCTGGGCTAGTTTCTTATTCATGCCATATATTTCCCACCACCGGCTTGCTAGGCCTGTGGTAGCTACATATGACTTATAATATTACCTAAGAATCGGACAGGCATATCAGCCAGTCCCCGGTCATCAATTTATCAATGTGAAAGCGTAAACAAATATTTTCATCAATGATAAATTTTCAGCCAAGCCGGGCATCGAACCCAGGATTATTAGCTTAGTAGGAGGACACGCTACCGACTAAGCTAAGGTTTCGGACTATTATTTCAACTACTCGTATATATTAGGCCTATTTAGTCAATTCCAAAGTTAAACTTAACCAAACAATAACATTATCATCCAGGGTTGAGTATTTAAATTTAAGAGCAAGCTATATCTCATACAATTCTCTAGAGATATGTTTTTATTTCCAGGAATAAATTATATTCCGGAAGCGTAGAACATTTTTTTAATTCACAACGAACGTAAAGGGGAATATTTTCTTAGAAATTTTAATCAAACAATATTACGTGCTACAGGCGGATCGAGAAAGAATACAAAATCGGAGTACTATACAAATAGTAATATTTTTTAAATTTTATTAAAGTCATTACTACAGCCCATCACAAAACTAAAAATAACAAGTCTGAAGCTTGAAGAATGACAATTTTAAGCCTCTCTCGTGACTAATATTATTATAGTGATCAATTATCACACATCTATGGAATTCTGATTTTATTCCAAGTAGTACTACAGGCGAAAATATTTACTATTTGTACGTGGGCTTGTTCTGCCATTTAAATAGTAAATATTTAAACACTAGGACCAAGTTTGTAATTTTACGCATGATACCCTTGCTTATGACAGTTTGTGTGTGTTTAGAAAGTGCACATTAAATACCAAACTATCAGAACTAGAGATATATCCAATCAACGTGTAAGTAGTTTGTTACAATTTATTAACTAAATGCTACATTATATGTCTGCTTACACAATATAACTCATTTGCTTATTAAAAAGTTAGCCTTCTTAATCTAAGAGTGTAGATAGTATTTATATTTATTTCTATTTACCACCACGTCTTACTACCCATTCGGGCTATACGCTTAAGTACTAATTATGCTAATGGGTTAGGAATTGAGAAGGTTGAATATTTGCATGGAGGTAAAGTTGAAAACCATTTAGGAAAAACCACCCCCATTCACCCGACCGAGATTCGAACCTCAATCTCCCCATCCTCGGCAGTCCAGATCAACACGAAGCTAGCACGTTCGCTTACCACGCCACCGGGGCGGGTTGTATATATAGTATCTTAGAGAATATTTCTCCAACCTTGAATGGGGAGGACACGGCAAAACCACTGTAATAAATCACATAAGTATCTAGTCGAGATTTGAACCTCATCCTCATCACTGGCAATCCAGTCTAGAGCGAGCTTGACGCCTCAGACTTCTTGAACACTGGAGAGAGTGAATGTGATAAGATGATAACTCTAATGAAAAAAATCGTATGGATAATACTCTTATTTTCTACTTCGTATCTTACTACCCGTTCGGTCTATACGCTTTATTATACTACAATACAAATAGAATAATTATGATAAGATAGAATTGATGGCAAAAGCATTGGCGTGAAGGGAGATTGGGAATTAATTTAGGAAACTAGCCCTGGCATCCTCGTCACCAAAAAATCATAATAAGTGAGCCTGGTATTTAATCTACATGTCCACCGTTGTCGATATAAATAATGTTAATGGAGCGTAATGATTATATTATATATACAATTTGATAGAACTGTTCACAAAAATTGAAACTACGAGATAATAGCTTAACCGATTTTGACACACGATCACTAATATTAAAGGTTATGTGTCAAGGATGTCAGCAAAATAATTAGTAAATTCCAAATAAAGTCCGATCTTCCTAACAAGTTTTCAGATTCTTTGCTGTGTACTTACTCGCTAAAACTTATATATCACCGCCTTATATATCATTCTTTGTTCGCATCACCATGGACACACTGATTTGTATTTGATTGCTTATCGGAGAATAAAATATTTATCTTTGACTAATAATAATAATAATAATAATAATAATAATAATAATAATAATAATAATAATAATAATAATAGCAGCTCAAGTGGTATAGTGCAAAGAATAGATAAAGGGCAGGTAGAGGGACTATAATCGTGGTGTGAAGGGGGGAAACAAACGTTTTGCTTGGAACTAAACATCAAAAACTCAAAATATATGGAAAGTTGACGATTACACCTTTAACTAGAAAATTGAGTTAGAGTTAATTTTATATATATTTTTCTCAATAAATTGTTTTTTAATACATTTAAAAGTGATAATCCGCAGCCATAGCTGCAATAATCCATTAGTAAACCTAATTTACAAGAAACAAAATGCTTAAAAAAACAACAAAAAAACACACACACAAATTTGTTTGGTTTTCTAATGACACGATCCCGTTCAAAACAGGGTTTTAACCGTGCGTTTAAACGAGTCACTTCCCGCTACCTCCCCTCAGACAAGTAATCGCCTCAACTAAACGAACACGCTCACCAACCAATTAAGGAGAGAAAGGGATGTAGTTAGTTTGCAGGAGATGCAATGTTAAGGGTGTAAGGGGGTCACGAGCACCTTGCACTAAGTGTAGTGTAAACATCGAGAGAAAGGGGTGCAAGGGCATTAGGGTGGGTAGAATGTGATAAGGGGGGAATTTCAAGCAATCGTGTCTGTAGGGCTGCTCGCGCGTTTCTATGTGTGCGTCCGTGCGGTCTAGATTACCTCTTTCTGAACGTGATACTAAGCCCCCTTTTGACCGTGTGAGATCGTGTGTGATACTAGCTCATGGCAGCAAATGGACATTCCCATTTCTACAACGTCAGGCTTTTTTTTATTCAAGGGTGTCGTTAAAAGCGGACTTCACAGATTGTTACCACGCATACTAATGTTTTTTTTTTTTGCTATTTATCAAAATAAAACTTTAGATTTATTTAAAAAATATAATTTATTGTGATAGCATGGATCATTTTAGATTGTTTGAGAGGCCGATTAGGAGATTAGAGGAACCTGGCTCAAAACCAGACAGAGTTAAAAATATCTTAGTTGCTAATGCGTCATTGATTTCTCTGCATTAATTCCAGGCATTAAAGCCGGATGCTTAGATTACATTTTTCTTGCTCTATTAGAGTTAGTTCGTAGGCCTATGTTGGTACGATGTAAATTCTATTGTTATTAGTTTCATTAAAAAAGTATATTCTAGTTTTAGCTGCACAAGTAGGCCATATATTTATTTTTGTGAACTTCATTTAATCATTTTACAGAAAGACAAATAATTTCCTTCAACTTCAAAAATGACGCTTCGTGAAAACAACATACACTTTATAAGCATGAATTAATACCATAACACGACTTACAAACTAATTTAAAATATTATAGTAATCCTAATACTACACACTCAGCCCTAACTTCTGGATATTTATCAATGATTGGTTAGCAGAGCAAAACAGCAGAGAGTAGACATTTTGGTCTGGGAAACCTAGAATCGAACAAGAGTCCTTTAGACTTGATGTTGACCAATCTCACCTTTTAACTACGTTGATGGAATTAACAGTCTAAATGACTCTTGATATTTATATAAAATTGAAACATTCTTATAATTATCAAAAGAAAGTAGCCTATAGTAATAGTGGAAAATTTTTATCTCGAGATCATGATAGGTTTTATTTTATTTGCTCCCAAACAAAAAAAAATGGGTCTTTCAATCTGTTTTTCCTCGTGTCTGGTTTGTTTGTCTCTCCTTGTCCTTCAAACTTGATAGTTAAATGTTATAAGATAATACGTCAAGTTTAATTTTATTTTAGCCCTCAAATAAGGGTAATTTACTAATGAATGATTTTCAAAAACTCAAAATTTTAAAAAATAGCTTAAATTACTTTTTATAATATATATATATATATATATATATATTTGGAGAGATTATGACATTTCTATAAAGTACATTTTGGGGGTGGGGAAAGTAATAATTTAACCCTCGAGTGGGCGCTCTTTAATATTTAACACAAGCGGGCGCGTGGGGTACTTTATACCCCACTTTATTTTCATGGTGTTATTGATACATGTATGAACGAAATAATTAGTTTTCTGCTATGTTTTATTTTAATTAGAGCCATTTAAACCTATTACACACATATTGTATTAATAACCAAACATATTGAGAGATATCGATACATATATAATAGAAAATAGAAAAAGGCTTTATATTTAGCAAAATATTTTTATGAAAGTTACATACTTAGACGTTACTGTTTTTGTTAAGTACTGGTTAATATTTTGCTAGTTAATATTCTTACAGACACAATGTGATTAAAAGTACAATACAAATAAAATAATAATAATAATAATAATAATAATAATAATAATAATAATAATAATAATGATAATCAAAAATAATTACCAAATTAAAAAATATGAAATTTTAAAAACCCAAACATTTTTAAAAATCAGCCTCATTTATCTTGTTACACTCATCACATGTGTACATTATATGAACATGATTCTTACATGTAAATTGTTTGCATGTTCCGCATTTTATTGTGGTGCCAACATCTTTTGATCGACCACATAACACACACCTTCCTCGTTTCTTTCTGGCTAACTTTTCGGCATCATCTTCATGCTTCATAGTACTTACATACTTTCTGAGAAAGGCTGATAATTCAATTGGGAGCGACTTGATTTTAGCTCTTTCTTCAAGCTGAGGCTTCATCATAGTCAAAGCTAGCTTTTTCAAAAATATTCTTCTGGCTGTAAAATGTTGAGATGTTGAAGAGTATAAAATTTGTGCATTGATGCCAGCTATATTTATCAATGAATAAAATACTCTCATAGGCCATCGTCGTGTAATACGCGCAACATCATATACACTACACATTTGATCCACTGTATCTATTCCTCCCTTTGACTTGTTGTAATCCATTATTATATCTGGTTTTTTAGTGTCATCATTGATAGTTGGTGAATCATGCATTGTAGATAATAAAATGACAGAATTGTTTTTCTTGGGCACAAAGGATGTGGTCGTCATATTTTTCTGAAATCCAAATATGGATGAACCCACTTCTTGATTTTTATTTGCCTGAAATTCATAGGGAATCACTCTTTGGTCTTTTCTGAGAGTACCAACACAAGTTATTTTCTTTTCCCAAAGAGATTTTGCCAAGGGATAGCTAGTATACCAGTTATCCACTGTAAGATTTCGATTTGATCCTTCAATATCTGAAACCAATCTATTCACAATGTCAATTGACTTATTTGACACTAGATACGGGCCTTCTTCTTGCTTACCACAATACACTTCTAAATTATGAACAAAAAATGTATTTGAGTCACAAATTGCAAAAATATTGATCCCGTATTTTGCAGGTTTATTTGGAATATATTGAACAAAACTTAAGTGCCCCCGAAATGCTTCCAGCTTCTCATCAATTGTGACACGAGTAGCTATATTTAACGTGTTCTTACAATTCAGTACAAATGCATCCAAAAATGATCTCACAGTAGCTAGCTTACCTATTTTTCTTAGGTCATTTCTTGTATCCTTATTGTTAGATCGTAGAGAACGAAGCAAGAATAAAAATCGCTTGTAGCTCATACAAGCTCTTAGAATCAGTATTCCGGTCCCATCTGAAGCCCATAGTTCTTTGACATTAGTGTGATGTCCCTTTTAGATACCAATAAGGTAAAGACACCCCAATAATGCCATAATCTCAGCTCTTGACGTACCTTCTCCGTCCTTATCCCCAGAATATGGTGCCGTCAATCGTTACGGAGTTGTTGCGGAAGGCATTTACTCGCCACCGCCGACGGTTCTTTAGCAGTACACAAAGAGTTCTTAACAACATATATCTTTCCAGCCGTAGTTAGGCATAACAGAAACAAACAATAAGAAATTAATTTAGAAACAAATGTCTTAATTGGCTGCATTAACGTTAAATATAAAAAGCCCATATAAGAGAGAAAACCGCCCGACTCGCAGCCCCACATTTAACTAACATCATATAATCTTTCAAATAGTAACACTAATAAATTAACTTCCAATAAATAACAAGAGATAATCATTTAAATGTATTAGCTCGGCAGAACAAGGTATGACGCTGCAAGAATCAATCATGGACCTAAGATGGTGGCGCTCCAAGGTATAAGACCATCCGTAAAGCGGAAGAAACAGAAAGTACATTTAATAAATAAATGAGTTCTCTTAATAGATCACAAAGTGACGTTAGATAAATCGTTCGGTTAAACCATGCAAACAAATATATATATATGCATATATATACATACATATATATATATTATCCATAGCCCACAAGCAATTTAAAGGAGACCAGGTACAGTTAATAAATTAAGTCTTTAAATCTGAAATCCTGAACAGTAATTTTGAATCATTATAGCCAAACGGAATTTTGAATCTACAGATGTAAACCTAATCTAGGAACAAGGTCTCTCACCTAGAGATCGC
The DNA here is from genome assembly GCA_902151455.1 of Timema bartmani. Taxonomy (NCBI): domain Eukaryota; kingdom Metazoa; phylum Arthropoda; class Insecta; order Phasmatodea; family Timematidae; genus Timema; species Timema bartmani. The sequence continues at coordinate 59,115 of CABFWB010001104.1, read as the reverse complement.
AGTGTAATGTGTAACGGCATTACAGAACCATGCCCTATATATACCAGACAAGCGAAGCCATGTGCTCTCAAGGCGGGAACAAAGGAGAGGGGTAGCAACCTTCCAGAACATACTCCACTAGTCTACGCCGTTTTCAAAAGGCACGCCCAACAATAGTTCTGATAGTCTTTGAACACTGCCGGCGACGCGCATCCAAACTGCGCATATCGTCCTTCTTTTTTCTTGAGCGTGGTGAGGAATGAAGCCTGGCCTCTCTAGTCAGATTGATGTTGATAGTGCTGGTACGCGTTAGTGGAGCGGAACGGAGTGGAGCCTGGCTGAGACGGGGTACAACTGGGGCCGGAGTGGTGAGCCAAATAATCCCTTTTTTTTATATATATATAAGTGTTGTAACAGGGTTACAGGGTCATGAGACGTCGACATCCATCAACATTTTAGTTTAGATTTTTTTTTTACGGTCGCAATACTTTACCTTTCGTTTTAGAAAAGTTAAAATATATACATATATATATTTGCATATAGCTTGAAAGTTATTAGTTTATTAAAATAAGATTAGTATAAAATATTTGTATTATAAATAGATCTACATATTTCTAATAATAAGTAATTTCATATCTCAAATAGTTTCGAAGATATAATAAAAATGAGAATTTACTCTTCAGTCCAGAGCCCTTAAATTTATTTTGCCGAAATATTGAGCATAGCCATTTTGTTTGGAATATTTATAAATGTATTGAAATGAAATTTAATCAATATCGTTAGAGCCGTTGAGCGTTGAGAAAATCGACGTTTTTTTAGCCCTTCAGTAAACTACCTTTAAATTTAAGGTTAGATATTAAATTACAAAAATCCCTCGGGGCAACGCTATGAAAACCCAAGATACAAAGTTTTAGCCCGATTNGGGGGGTGGGGGAGTCATTAAACGTCAAGATTCATCACAATATCAAGTTCGATTTTTTTGCCAATCACAATACTGTCTCTACCTGTAAGATAGCGAGAAAGTAAAATATTTATTACTGGTCTAAATAACAGGTTTTATACTAGAGACCAGCATAGAACTAGCCGTTTCTTTGATTTTTTGTTAATCTAAATCTAAAGAACCTTTATAGAGATCTCAACAGCTTTTATGACATCTAAGAACCCAGTCATAATATAATCCATACAATCACCAAATAACGTAAGTTATTTATAGATGTATAAATAAATATACTTTCTTTCATGGCTAACTTTTTTTGTATATAAACGGTGTCAAGGCTAACTTTCATCCCCTTCCTCTTTTACCTACATAAAATATTCCATTATGTAAGGTCATATACCCCTCCTTTTTCAAATTGGGACTGTTTCTTTTCTTTTCTAAAATAACCTACTATAAAAATCTCCTATTCACATCGGCGGTCATTTTGTCTAAACGCGTCACTTTCGCATGAGAATGAATTGAAGGTGACAGAGAAATTTGGCCTAGAAACTCTGTAGGGCAGGGGTCGGCAACATTTGAGTGTCCCGATCGACTTACAAGATTATCAAAGGTTACGCGATCAACCACCCTTTCTTTGCTTTATTTTTGTTTCTTTTTTTTCTATAAATCTATGTTTACTACTAGTATTCAACCTTACCTCAAATAATTATATTCTCACCATTCTAGACAGAATATAGAATAAATTAAATTTAAATTTTTATTTTATTAAAACATCGCTATCGCCAATTTTGGTTATTTTGGTAACTATACTATTTGAAATTACTTGAAATATTTGTGAGTTTTAAAGTAAAAAAGATAATGTTTAATAACGTTGTAGCTTTCTCATGCGATCGACTTAAAATTGCCACGAGAGCAACAGGTTAGTCACGATCGACTAGTTACCGACCCCTGCTATAGGAGTCACTGAGGATGTTTGTTCCTACATAGGGTTCTACTTTACCTCCACGCAAATTATGAAGACATTTGTTCTTTATTAGACTTTTGTAATGCCTGCCCTATCAGTGTAGGTCTAAATATGCGGATAGTCAGAACAGGAGTAAGACATGGCGCACATAAATAAAAACATATTTTAGACTCTTACAATGATATTTGTCTAAAAGCTTATATTTTTTGTTAAAATTGACCTTTTATTAAACTATAATAATTCCTTTCATAAAATGAAATTTTATATATAGATTATGTCTAATGATAGGTATTAAAATTAAAATTTAAACCATCTGGAATTAATTTATAATTTTAATAAACGAGGGTCTAAAAGTCATAAATTAACTGTAGAACATGTCAATATTTGATATTAATACATGTATTTACTTTACTAACTAAATTATTAATACATCTCTTGAACGATATTGTAAATCATACCTTACATCATTGATCTGTCCAAAATGTTTTATCTATTTATTTTTTTTCGAAAGACCTCTCAGATATATCTCTCTACTCCTACACAAAATTATCTCGTTCCAATTGTAAAGGGAATAAAAGAAAAAATACCACACATCGATACAGTTGGCAAGCCTGGAAGGCTAGCTTCACGTGACTGACCCTTTTATTGGGTCACCATCTTGGAAAGTTGCCCAAAACATTGCGGTCTGATACAAGTCAAGGGTAAAGAGGGGGGGTGTAAATTACTCAAAAGAGACAGTGTTGGAGTACAGCAGTGATAAATCGTTTCACTGCAAGTTGTGTCTCACTTTTACACTTGCTAGGGATTTTAAGTGAACAGAGTACGTTCAGAATTCAATTTATACGAGATATACCAAGTGAACCCTTTATTTGTTTTTTCTGACTATTGATTATATTTGTAGCTGGTTTTATTCCCAAAGAGGGTCATATACATATAATGGAACTCACTGAATGCTATATAGATTCAGTGAACTCCATTTAAAAAAGTGTTAAATATTATATAAAGCATTATATACATTTTAAATATAGTTATTATATCATTATGTCATTATGCTCTCAACACTTAACCTCAAAATTTAACCCAAATCAAAGGGAAGTTGGTAGAATCTAACTACAAATACCAAGAAGACAACAGAATCAACACATTAAAAATATTTATGCATTTGAAAACTGCTTTTATAACAAATAATGACATTAAAACATTTGCTACCAACTATAGATTTAATATTACAACTAATGAAAATTGCAATCTAACAAATATCATGTACCTATAACGTTACAGTTAATTTTAATAAAAGCACATTTTAGAACATATAAACATATATTTTATGACAAAAGTGATATAATTCAATTATTGTTATTATATTGGTATTGATAGTATTTGTCAAAAGTGACAGCGGCAGATAAATTAACCTAAAGTATGACAACGTTAAAGTAGATATAACTCGTCAAATAAGACTTTTACTGAGAAAATTGGACTGTGTGGATATTGCTCACTGGCCCAATTGGAAGGTCTCTTGCTTTTAATTACTCGGTATATTTTTTATATTTTTTAGAACCACGTTTTACTACCTATTCAGGCTATACACATATGTACTAATTACGCTAATTAGTTAAGGATGAAGAATATTAAATTTTAGAAGAGGTGTACACGTATTTCCGTGGAGAAAGAGTTGAAATTTGTTTTTGAAAAAAAACAACTATTAATACACCCGGCCGGGATTCAAACTCCAATCTCCCTGTTTTCGGCAATCCAAACTAAAAATAGTGTGATGCCTTAGACCATACGTCCACCAAAGCAGTTTTTAATACTAAATTATTTGAAAATCTAAACCACAATAGTCAACAACACCCCACCCATCAACCAATGTATGAAATTATCACTCAACTCATGTAATGTAATAAAATGAACACTGCAGTAAGCATATTAACAACTATATTGCAAAATAAAATTTCATTTAATGATTATATTCAATTAGAAAATCAAACACTCTTGAGCTAAACTAATAAATTGCCCCAACATGTAAACACTATGTAAAACCAAATCCAACAAGAGTCCTACCTGCCATCATAGTTAAAGACTACAGAGAAAGCCAGTGTAGCCCGGATTAGAACTCTCACCCCTTGCCTTAAACTACCTCATTATCTCTATCCCTGCATCTCACTACTGTAGCATGGCTCTCCTCTCCAACCCTCATATATTGGTCTCACACTCCCTCATGATGCACCTAGGCCAGCCCTAAGTTCGTGGATATTCGTAGAATTGAGGAATTCTCCTTAATAAAGAGGTAAAAGCGTACGTGTTTTTTCGTGAACTTAACAAAATTTACACATTGATTTCCGTTGGTTCTAATCTCACGTCGTTGGTTGTTTATTTTGCTGGTCAACCTTGACCTGGATACATATGAGTAGACTAGGGGGGTACCTAATTAAACGCTATCTCAAAACAATATCTCCTCAACGTGTTCAAATCAAAAAGTATGTATGGTATACAGTGTACATACTGTACATGTCTGAATGCAAGAGGGGCTCTAGTACAGCATCGGCACGCACTCAAAAGAACGGCATCTCTTTAACACCCAACTGTGGTTTAATAATCTCAATGTTGATTATAAAATTAGTGTTTAAGGATATTAGTGTACCTTAATCAACCTCTCAAACCTTAGTTATTTACCAAAGCCTTCACCGCATAAACACCAGTGTTTTATTAAAGCCTATCTAAAAAAGGAAAAATAGAAAAACAATTAGTTAGCATGTTATTATGTCAAAAGCCTTTGAATATTTAGGTGATCCTATATTTAATATTGGTTTGAGCGCAGTGGCATACCTAAATATATGAAATATATAACCTAACCTAGCCTAACCTAACCTAACATAACATAATATATGCATTCAAATTAATAAACGTCCGAAAAGACACACTAACAAAATAGTTCTGATTTGTTCTCAGGTCTGACTTTCATCAAAACACACACACACATATACAACTACAATTCCTAAGGGTGGCATTTACAAAGAACCACTACATAAAAATTTCCTAGTCTAAAGATTTCCTAAGAACTATATAGAGGCGTTGACAAAAAGATTAAAAATGGGCGGTATTTACAGGCAGCGTTGACAAAAGAACAACTTCCTAAGAATTTCCTGGTATAAATATGTCCTGCCCCACCTGCAGAGATATTCACGTTCTGTGTACCACACAAATGCACATTGTGTACCTATAGTCATAGTGAAGGGGGAACGGATGGCGTAATACTAAAACTTAGCTAAAATGTCACACAACACTAGAACTACATTTTCACGGTACATATTTTTACAGAATATTCTTTTGTTTCATATTCCTTGACGTTCTAGAACTTTATTGTTCATAATCCTTAACTTCCAGGGGCTTATTTCCCATTATTCGTGACTCATAGATACAGCCAGCACAACTCAACCACACCCACTATCGTCTGTTACTTGAAAGTAAAATCCTCCCTTACAATATCTCTAAAGTATGTATTAAATTGTTTGTTCACAAAAAAAAAATCTTACTATGTCTAATTTTTATATAAAATGAAACTAAATTCTATGTTGCTACTGGAGAAATATTTGATTTATTTTAAAAGCTATAAAAACTGTAAAACTAATCGCGCTCCCTTCGGCCGCCCCTCAAAGATATTTTTACTTTCTCTCAACTTCTCGGAGAAGGAGGTACTGTGATCGTAAACATTTGAGCTCGAGATTTTGATAAATGTCGATGTTATATGACCCCCTAAAACCGAATATGTGTTTTCCACGATGCTATCTGTCTGTGTGTCTGTATCTCAGGCTATAACTTGACCTAGTGTTGTCATAAGGTTCCCCAAAGGACCTTATGAAGTTAGATATCCAAACCTTAAATTAAGGGTTGTTTACTGAAGGAAAAAAGATAATAAAAATGCGTATTCACAAAATAAGCTCTAAATATTTTTATAAAATTTTGTATCCAGGCACTGTTTAGCATTACAAAAAATGGAAATTCTCGTTTTCCTATGTAAATTACTTTGAGCCTTATATAAGCGGAAATTTCCAAATATCATATTATACTCGCAATTGTTTTAGATACGAAATAATTTTATTGTAAATTTGTAATACCTACTATTGAATGTGAAAAATGAATTAAATATATTTTCATAAAAAAAATTGCTTCATAGCTAGGCCTATAAGCAAATATTAATTAAAAAATTTATTCGGGTCTTTAAAAAGTGGCATTAATTGCCATGCTCTTTGGTGGACACAGATGTTCCTGTAACTAGTTCATATATTTTTATTGTTTCTTCTATAAAGTATATATTTTTTCGTTTGATAAATCTTACGAGTTTTAAGTAAATATCTTTGTTTGAAGACAAAAGAGATTGAAAGTATGTGCGGTACATAGTACCATTTATTTTAATTACTATATACCTTCATTGGTTTGTATTTATTATAATGTTCCTGCACCCAAACTAGTCGTAAAATCATCCCCATCTCAATGTAAAGAGAGATACAAATTTCAGATAATAAATTAATATATATTTAAAAAATATTACATTTTTAAGTTAAGAATTTTCATTCTTAGTTTACTTTATCAATTGAAATGTACAATTTCACTTATCAAAAATATTATAGATTAATAATCATGAGGATATCTTGGTTAAATATTCTTTATTTTAATGTAGACTAAAATATTTTATTGTCATGACTTGACTTTAATTTCATTCTGTTCAAATCTTTCCTTGTCTCACTGTAAGTTTTAATTATTCCAAATTATATTTAAAATGTACAATATCAACCTAATTGGCTGCTTGATACGTGTCAAGGCATATTTTAATGTAACTAGCCATAGTAATTATAAAAGAATATATTTTTCAAATAATTATTTTCAAATATTAAATTTTACCCTCTTTAACAAAATGCTAATTTATTTATTTATTATTAAAAAATGTGCTCAGTTAGCAGTATATTTGTTGAGTATGTTCAGTTTGAAATTTAATATTACATTCAAGACCATGGTGTTCTTTAGTTCCACTTCTGTATGGATGATAAAGAGTGAATTTTAGATAAATATTTACACTAGTGTTGGAAGGGAGAGTGTAAATTACAGCCTTGACCTTACAGTCACCAAAAAATCAGACTAGATTAGTTTGACGTTTAACACACTATTCACACTATACGTTACGTCAACGTCACGGACCGTAGACGACACGGCACGACCAACATTCTCGAGGAGAATATTCTAACGTGACGGTCCGGGAGTGAGATGCGTCAGTGTACAGTAACCTGAATGGTGACGCTGTGCCTTTTCGATAGCTTTTAAAAAAATGCATGACGAACTCTTAATTGAACATGTACGTCAATTTAAAGAACTAAATGATTTGGCCAGCAAGAAATACAGTGATAATAGTGCTTTGCTTTTGTATTTTCTTTTACATTTTGTTTAACAAACAATAACATTGGTATTTTGACATTTTAAAATATTTGTAGAAGCTTATTTCTTCCTCTTACAATCCCTCGAACAATGTGTGACATTCACACACAGACATTCTAAATGTTAGCCTCTTTTTCACCCACACTATTTAAGGTTTTTTTCTCCGGCTTCTGCTTCTTATTTGTCAAGCAAAATCTCAATCACTTCAAGTTGTTTGATGTTAAACTTCGGCATGTTTGTAAAATCAGTCTGCTTCCGATAAAATTTTCCAGAAGACTGGCGTGATGTTGGCGTTGATGTGATGTATAGTGTGAATTGCGCATAGGTTTGACGTGACGCCACCGTGCCGTAACGTTCCGTTGACGTTACGTATAGTGTGAATAGTACTTAATGTACGTGCCCATCGATGTGGGTAACAAACACAGGTCAAATAGCGCATTAATCGAAAGGGGAAGTGTCCTTTAAGATTAATCGATCATCAACATTTTAGTGTACAATTTTAACAGGTGTATCACTATATTCTATAAATATCGACTCGATTATTTCAAATCATTACAGTTCACTATTTATAAGGGGTCAAACTTGCTTTTTTGGGCGTTTTGCATCCCATTTTTAAGTCAAAGTAATTATTCATGTATACGGCTGAAATTTAGTATAGCTATACATTCATATTCGGAACATACAGTGAAATATTTATTATACTATTATTATGTATTTATAGTAAATGCGTTAACTATATTAATAATTCATTAATATATTTTTAATAATAATAATAGTATTAATATTATGATGGATTAAATAGATAGCTTATTATATTTGTTAGTTACGGCTATTGACGCATATAAATATCATATTCTTAATATATAAAAATGACACCTTGATATGGGTCCCAGGTTCAATTCCTATGTCCAGGTGTCATTTTTAAATTTAAAGAATATTATTAGTAATATCCGTTGGAGGAAATAATGAAATGAAGCATGAATGGAATGTTTAAATAAATGCTAGGGATATAGAAAGTGCTTGGAACAGAATTAAAGAGGCTGTAGTTGAGTGCACGAAAGATGAGTGTGGATCTGCGATGGTGGGAAACAGAAAAATAGATGCTTGGTGGAATGAACAGGTGAAAGAAGCTGTGAGAGAAACGAACAAACAAATGATTGGTGTGAAGAGTGAAGCAGAACATAAGAGGTTGTGGGACATACAAAGAGAAAAAGATGACCGCAAAGAAAGTAATAAGGAGTGTAAAAACAAAATTATATTAAAATAAGGGGAAAGAATGCAGAATGATTTTGAAGGAAATAAGAAGCTGTTCTAGAAGTGAGTAAATAAAAAAATTAGTAGTATAAGGAAATACCTATGGCAGTCATGATGAAGGTGGTGAAAATATCTGGGATGAAAACTATTAGTGAACTATGGAAGGAGTATTTGAGCAATTGTATGGCGAAAATATAGAGAAAGTAGCAGAAAATAGGGAAAATTTAGTTATGAGTGAAATAATTAATGAGGCTGAGGTGTTAAAATCTATTAAAGTACTAAATAATGTCAAAGCCGCGAGCGTATATGAGATCACAAGTAAAATACTTAAGTGTTGGGGAATGGTTATACTTACCAGATTGTGTGAATTGTTGAATCTGTAAGCTGGGATTTTGAAAGTTCTGAATGAATGGACTAGTGCTGTAATTGTTACGTTGTACAAAGTAAAAGGTAATAAGAGTGAATGTAAGAATTATAGGGCAATTAGTTTGTTGAGTATTCCAGGCAAAGTTTTGGGAGAGTTTTAATTGAAGAGATGCGTGAAAAAACTACGCAATTGATTTAGGGTGTGCAATGTGGTTTCATGCTAGGTAATGGTTGCTTGGACCAGATATTTGTACTGCAACAAGTGACTGAGAAATGAATGGCAGCAAGGAAGAAAGTTTTTTGTGCATTCGTTGGCTTGGAGAAAGAGTACAATCAGTTGAATAGGATTATGTCATGGAATGTTCCAAGAGAGTATGTTGTGGATGAATGGCTAGTAAGTGCAGTTATGACAAAATATGAATTGAACTCAAACCGCTTCGGTGACCTCGTGGTCTAACGCGCTAATTTTGCGGTAGTCTAGACTGCCAATGACGGGGAAATCGAGCCTCAAATCTTGGTAGGGTGAACTGAGTACAGTTTTCCTAAATTGTTTTCCCTTCATCCACCACGCAAATCCGGGTACACTTCCTCTAAATATAACCTTCCTAATCACTAAAAACTATTAGTGTAATTAGTACGTAAGCGTATAACCCGAACGGATAGTATGGTGCTAAGAACCAACAACAAACTATAACTATTGTACTCTAGGTTCTGTACGATATGCATTTTTATATAGTTTTCTCCAATATTATTTTAATCTAGGTTCTCTGTTATTGATTTGCAACATTGTTTTTAACAATATTTGTACTCTAAGTAATCATAGAGTGAATTGTGTTTCAGGTTTTATTTATAAAACAATTTATATTCTAGGTTCTTTATTTCACGATTTGTCTCGTAGGTTAGGTATATTACTAAGCGTTGTAAAACTATTGCAGCAATAACCAGCCAGAGGATTCTTGTTAGAGAAGAACCACCTTCGATGAATTATACCGAGGTTATATGATATACGTGAAAATGACTCCATTACTTTTCTCCTCATTATTTATTTCTGTGCTTATTAGGTTACTTTTACTATTATTACTTCTTTCTTTCTTCTTCTTGTTTTGTAAGTCAGCCATGTTTCGAAATCTAATATGAAGGGGCAGTCAAGCCGTCTAGGCGTCGCTGTAAACTAATTATTGTTGGATTACAACATGAAATTTCAGTCGCTTATCGCATTACGACTTGCCGTGTCTATGTTTAGACTCTATTACCACTCTAATCTAACTCTTGAAAATAATGCACTGCAACTATAATGAGATGTTTATACATTTATTGCGCGACCATTACAGGAAATAATTTTATATATTTACAGTTGTTTTTCCAAATTAAGTAATACATTATTTATCAGTGAAAGTTGCATATCATTGGGAAAGTCAACTTTTTTACTATATAGGGTCATTGATAATTATTTTAGCAAATATACTCGTAAACTAATTGTCCAACGATTTACTTAAACTATACATATTCTCTCTAAAATCAAGATGTTGGTATACCTAAAAATATTAATATTATGTGGTGAAAAATACTATGCTTTAGTTAAATATTAAGTAATTAATAATAATTTTAAATTACTATGCATTTGAATAAAATGAAATATATTACACTTACTGCCTCGTTATCCATGTTATACTGTCAGGGTTGTATGGAATGGGGATGTGCAAGGCACAGTTTGAAAGGAAATGTACTCCAATTTGCATAGCAGTAGAGTGTAAATATGTTTAAGGGGAAACTTATCTAATTAAATCCGACTGTGTTTCAAACTTTGACCTCCTAATCACCTCCAAACTAGACCAAATGAGTTGCACAATGATGGGAATAACTGTATAACCATAGTGTGTGTTAAATACTTTAAATAACTGTTTTATAACATATTATAAAATCACATTTTCAATAGTGTTTTCCGAACTACGATGGCAAAGAGTAACGACAATAGCAAAATAAATTAAATTACAAAACACACGTGTACTTAACGGATGTTGGAGTTATTATGTTTGCTGCCATGTAGACACATAATACTGCTCTATTAACACATGAAATGATGAAGTTTATTTAAAGTATATGTTATACAGTTTCGGGATATTTACCTTTATTTTAATTAATTAGGTTTACAGTGAAAACACAATTTATTTGTCTTCTCTCTCTTAAATATGCTATAAATATTTGTATTGGATTTCAACTATGTATGTATTTCATTTGAATTTAATTACTAACGTTGATGATAATTTATATTTACTGAGTGGCATTAAAAACTAGGCATTGTTATTTTAGATTTTAATTTGAAATTATTGAACATCTTACCATTTACTTCCTTCATTATATACTTATTGCAAAAAAAAAATATCATAGAAGTTTCAGTTTTATTGAACAGTGGGTTTAAAAGTTCGGCGTATTTCAGGAGGATTTAAAAAGACTAGTTTTCTATTTGTGATTTTGATCTAATCGAAATTAAGGTCAGATGTATTGTGTGGTCAGTTTCCTGTCCAACTAACCGCCATCACACTTTATCCATGGGTCTGTTGGAGATGCTACGTTTTACATTGTCACTTCTTACTACCCGTTTGGGCTATCCCCATTTAATTAAATTAATGAAGTATGGATGAGGAATTTATAATCTAAAGAAAGTTTATCCGTATTTGCGTGGAGAGAGAAAGTGGGATACCTTTTATGTGAACCACCTTCTTACGCCCGTTTGCGATTTGAATCCCGACCTTCTTACCACCGACTCTTAATGTAAAACAAATTAGTCATTTTTTAAAAACTTATATATCAGTCACCCCCACTACCATTCCCGCACCCCTCCGAGATCTCAGCTCACAAGCGCTAGTCCCTTCTTAGTCTGCCGGTTTAAACATAAAACAGTTTAGTCTAGGAGCTAGCCCATGTCATGTGTGCACTTATATGCGCTCTAAATTTGATTGCTGGGGCTTATTACACACATATATATAGGAGTGCTAATGGTCCAAATCATGGTCGTTTGGCCGCCATATTGGAAAATAGCTGCCATATTGCTTAATATTCGGCCTACCATATCTCTATACCTATTGACCCGATTTTAATGTTTATTTTATATAATTTTACTCCAATTTGAAAGATCTATAATTATTGTTCTACACTTTTTTTGACGAACCTATTAGTTTTTGAACAAAAATATAAAAACTAAAAGAATAGCCTAAAATTGTGTTTATTTTCAGTCTAATGTATCTCAAGATTCATTGATCCATTTTAATGTTTTATAATTCATTTTACTCCTTTTTATAGGGCAAATTAACATTGTCCTCACAACTATTTTTTGATAAGACCAGTAGTTGTTGAATAAAATCATACAAAATATTAAATACTAAGAAAAGAATACTTTTAAGTAAATTGTAATTCTCAAGTGCTAAAAACATATATCTTGTAAAGACAAATTAATGTCAACTTAAGAATTATTTTTAAAAAGTTGGATTATTGAAGGTAATCATTTTCTAAAATTAGCTTAAGATTGAAATTATTTATGAAGATTTTTGCATTGGTCCAAATCACTGTTTTTGCATTTAAAAAATTGTAACCTTTTATTTCCAAACCTCGACAGGGACACACTGTAACGAGCTAATGGAAATTAGCTCACACAGTTAAGTGCTTCAAGCAAATAACGACTCGACAAGAACAACGGTTGAGATTGGACCTACCATGGTCTATCCGATGCAGTGGTTGTGTTGTGGGATCGTCTCTAAGGGGTCACATTTAACTATACTGGAGCGGTAACTCACAGAAAAATATTGAAACAAACTATTTCTTGTTTCACTTCTCTCATCGTCTACTCTTCCCGCATGCGCCTATACCCGTTTCTGGCATCCACCCCTCCGAGAGCTCTAACTCTGAGACGTGATTGGTCGACCCCACCTTCTTTCCCTTCCTAGTCTGGTGTAAATCAGGGAGCCTATTTAATATTATGCATCATCTAAAATAGACACAAAACGATATTCAATTTTCTACTGAACAGATTAATAACTTGATATTTTCTACGTATAATCGACTTGCAGCTAGAAGTACCAAGCCACGGCGCTACGGCGTCGAACGGAGCCGCGACATGGGTCAGCACCAGATAGCGTCCCGCCAAACTGAGGATATCTATTTTGAATATCTAAGCCACCTGTCTACTCTATTTGGGCCAACCGTCCATTTATCAAGATTTTAGGATTGGAATCCCTCCCGGGAATATTATTTTTTTGCAGTCAGTTATTACACTGACTAAGATTTGTTTACACTACTCATGATGTTGACAACATCTCGGTATGTAAGGGTGGATCGCTTAACGACTCAGCCACATACGTATAATAGGTTTAAAGTGTAATTGGTGTTAATTAGTTTTATATGACCAGGTGTGCCTATTGATAGATTGCTGGGCAATTAGTTCCTACTGAACAATTCTGGTTTGATATGTTTGTGTATATTTTGTAGGTTAAGTGTCTCTGTTTGGCCTCAAGCCGTGTCATGGGTCAGCTAGAGCAAATTTGGCTAGATGGTTAAATTGTATTATGTGTAAACATTGTTTACTTATATTACATACCACTCCGATGGCTTAGCCATTATTAAATGGTCGCTTAGAGACTACATGGTGATCTGGTAGTTGTATACTATGCTTAGTCATTCTAAAGTAGTTGTTTTGTTATGAGGCGACATTTTGTCTCCTTTTACTGGGGGAACGTCAACACAGCTAGTTGGGAGCTGTGACTAGTTCATGGCCTAATTAGGCCTTTAGCCTCACTAAATGGCCTTGTATTCTCCTAATTATTTTACGTTCTCTATTTAACCCTTTTTGCTCGTCATGTCCATGATTGACCTCTTTACTCTTATCCAAGTTTGTATTTATTTCCCATTGGACGGGTTCCTTAAGATCCTTGGTAACTACGCATTGTGTTCTAATGTATACCTGTATTTCAACATTTGATTGTGAGGGTGAATTTGATGATCTGTGATTAAGAATGTGAGGTCATCATTAGGACATATTTGTCCCTAGTGTAAGGGATATTGTATGCAGCCCCATATAGTGGTCTTGACGTTTACACAGTTTGTTAGCCAAAGTAAAGGGGTTAGTAACATGTTGGCTATAGTCACCTAGTTTCTGTAATATGTATTTATGTAAGGCACCCAGAGCTATATGAGTTATCGTACGTATCAATTAGTTTATTATTAAACCTTTGGTGAGCATCTATATTCTGCCTACCCTTTTATAGCATTTATTTAAACTTTCTGAGCCTTGGTTGCCAGATTAAAACCTTTGAAACTGCAAGTAATGTTAATCCCCTTGTTATAGAGTTTTAATACTCGGTGTAGACTATCTAACTTTGCTAGAGAGTTTGATGCTAGCTTTATCACATAAAGCTCTATGAAAAGATGAAAACTAAATAAGGCATTTTGTAATCCGCCTAATATATTATTCATCAAACGTATTTACTAGACTAGATTGATTTCATTATTGTTATGTTGTATAGACACAAAAAGCACCACGGCACCGTTTATGGGAATCATTTTGTAAATGTAAATTATTATCTATATAATAAATTGTTGTTTGCCTTGTACTTTGGCTTTATGTAATTATGTAACCCCCTTTTAATATTAAGGTGTGCTCAACACATTTTCTCTGAAGCTCTTTTTGTAATCACAGGGCTTAGGGAAATATGCAGGCTCCATTATCCCATCTGTTACTTGTGGAATTAAAATGTCTTCACTCTCCATGTGACCATAATTTAATGGATTGAGCTTAGAAGACACCTCTAAAGCTTGAATCAATCTATAGAACTGAAAGTAGCTTATTTTTATGTGAGGACGGATTGATATAGAGGTAGGTGCTAAGTCTTGAAAGTGCCGTATTTTTTTGATGATATTGATGGAAATGCAATTTATCCACTGCACGTAAGTTTTAGGTAAGTGAATTAACAAAAATTCTTCTTCTCTCTTTTCCATGTCTTCGTTCAGTAGTTTCTTACCAAAATCAAATAACAGGTCTGCAGCACAAGATTCTGCAGCTTTCAATGCTGATATTTTTGTAATGACATTACTTGTAGTGTCACAGCCTTTCAGAGAATGAATTGCTGGCAAAATTGTGAAAACAGTGTATGGTGCCCCACTTTCAGTAACAAGGGAGTGGATTGGAGTGGAGTGGAGTGGAGTGGAGTGGAGTGGAGTGGAGTGGATATAGTGTGATGTTATTCCCACCCCAAAGGCGACCCAAAGTTCCTCAAGGCCAGCATTTTTCCATTTCAATTGCACTAACGACAACATCAAGATCAGTAGAACAAATAACCACTTTGCTCACATTTAAGTTAGTCACATGTGAGAAATATGGGTTAGAATCCTGTCATCTGCTTCTTCATGATCAGATGACAAACTCAAATATTATTCAATGATTCCATTCCTTATAGTCAAGCATATTTTTTGGCCTTCCATGAGTACACCAGCCAGATAAATTATAAGGAAGGATCTATTAGAAGAATATTATTTTCAGTATATACAATTACTGAAATATTACTGCAACGATTGTTTGTTTTTAGGTGAGGCCCAGTAAGCATCAGTATCCACAGAAATAGTTGAATGTCTAGACATTTTAAAATCTTTTACACTATTTTCTTTATAAATATTAAAATTATGTCTACACCCTCACTTATTTGAGAAGCTTGGCAAATAGCTTTCCAAACACTGCCTGCATAGTCTCCATATGTTTTCAGATTAAATGGTACCTTCCTTGCAATTTCAATAAAGTCTACAACACTTGCTTTACCAAGAGATTGTGGAATTTCTGTAACTGGAGAAGTGGGAAATCTAGATTCCAGTAGATGAACCAGTTGTGATTTATTTGACTTTGTTAAATAACCATTTCTGTCAAAAAAAAAGGAACGTAGAAGTTAGTTCGAAAGCCAGAAGTTTACTTAGATAATATCCTCGACACCTTGCAATATCAATTACCCGAAGAGCATTAGCAGTTTCCTTATCCACATTAACTTCAAAACTATTCAATGTTTTGGAATGTTTGTTCAGCTTTTGATATGCTGCATGGAACTAAATGACTTCTCTTAAAACTTTTCCCTCCTGGACAGTGAGTGGGCCTTTTCTCCCATTTGTATACAGTTCAAAAGATGAGTGCTTGTTGGACCATCAATTTTATGGTTAGGTATGATATTTTGCAGTTCTCTGTTCCTGTTAGATCTCATAGTATCAAAAGGATATCCTTTTTTCTCAATAAAAGTCATGATTCTTCTAACACATTGCTCATCAGCAGTGTTAGTGTTTTTTATAAACTCATGATGCAAATAGTATTCATCTACATACAGAAGACCCAAATAATCACACAAAGCATGTGCTATCTGGGCTTTTTCATGTTTGATAATATCATAAAGCGTCACTGATTCCTTTTTCCTCGTCACTCCAATGATTCCTCCTTGACCTTTTGCTAGTTTTCTGTAATTTTGCTCAAGTGCTTGATCCATGGAGCCATGAAGTAATGTCATTACAAAAATATCAGCATTGAAAGCAGCAGAATCTTGTGCTGCAGACCTGTTATTTGATTTTGGTAAGAAGCTACTGAACGAAGACATGGAAAAGAGAGCAGAAGATTTTTTGTTAATTCACTTACCTAAAACTTACGTGCAGTGGATAAATTGCATTTCCATCAATATCATCAAAAAAATACGGCTCTTTCAAGACTTAGCACCTACCTCTATATCAATCCGTCCTCACATAAAAATAAGCTTTTTTCAGTTCTATAGATTGATTCACGCTTTAGAGGTGTCTTGTCTTCTAAGCTCAATCCATTAAATTATGATCACATGGAGAGTAAAGACATTTTAATTCCACAAGTAACAGATGAGCTAATGGAGCCTGCAGATTTCCCTAAACCCTGTGATTACAAAAAGTGCTTTAGAGAAAATGTGTTGAGCACACCTTAATGTTAAAAGGGGGTTACATAGTTACATAAAGCCAAAGTACAAGGCAAATAAATATCCATTGTGTGTATTTCACAAAAAATTTACCATCTTGGAATTCTGCATGGATTTCAGGAAAATTCCATGGACGATGTAAGGCGTCCTCTAAGAAAACATTTGCCCACAGAGAATAATTAGTCTTATAAAATTCAAATAAGAGAGGAATAGCACGCATTATGGCACTAATAATTAAAACCCAGCTTTCTTCTCTCTGAGCTAGTGTCAGATCTCTATGTACAGATAACAAAGTTCTCAGACACTTGTACCAATACCGAAATGTCTCATCGTCACTATACTGTCCTTCTAAAATAGTTTATATATCTTTCATAATACCTGGAATTTTACATCTAACAGCTTCTGCATGGGTTCTTGTTGCTTTAATATCCTGAGCCATTGTTACACTCTATTGAAATTGTAACTTCTTTTTAGTTTGTCTTCCGGCACATCCTTATTTTCAACTAAGACCTTGAGCAACAAGCATTCCAAGGCTTCAGCGAGCATGGAAAACCCTCTCATAGCACGTGAATAGTGCTTTCCAACAAGTACACTGTCAACAATATTTGGGCTAAAGGTTCCAGTTTCCATGAAAATTTTCCACTCCATTTCCTTCCAAGTATTTCCCGAAACAATGCATAATGTATTTTGCTAGATGGAAACTTCCTAAGCCCAGAAATAAGTTTGAAAACTCTTCTGGCTGCAGGTGTTGTATTTCTCTAGCTATCCTATACACACCTTCATCAGCCCACAGGGATCCTGTCTTCTAATTTACTGTGCACAGACAGTATCGATAGTTTTTCATATATATAAATATATATATATATAAATATATATATATAAATATATATATATATAAATAAATATATATATATATATATATAAATAAATAAATATATATATGTATATAGCACTGAATTCAGTTGTAGGGTTTGGCAGTATTGGCGTAAAAGCTGTCATGATGTGTAGAATATCTACATTTGATAGTATAGTATTGAATGCACTCCAAGTTGGGATATTACATTTATCAGGGGCATTCTCTAACTTTTTCTGGTATCTTCATAAAGTCCACACCATATCCTGTTCTCTTGCTGATGATGCTGGCAGTATAGGATCAGGTTTCTGTGTGACAACAAAATCTTTGTCGATTTCTCCTTTTACTGCTGGCTTTTAAAAATATTTAAGCTATTGGCATGGAAGGAGACTCTGTAAGAAACGCGTTCCTTTCTTTTCTAATATTTTATGTATACTGGGATCATTTTCCTTAAAGCTTTCAGTTTCATTTTGAAAGACAACCAACACTGTGTCATGGCTGCCTCCAATTCCAGAAAGCGTTTGCTCTTGGTAATCGAAACTGTCCATTGCTCTTCTGACTACAATGTTTGGTTTTATTTCATTGGTTAGAAGTACTCCTTTTCCCTCTGATTAGCTAAGAATTCTTGAGGCCAGCAACAAATTATGTCTCTCCAGCGCATCATAACTCATACTCATGCCAATATGATTGACTGTCTGGATTCACAACTTAGATCGAGCAATTTCATGAATTGTTTTCACCAATCCAACATGGAGAGGTGTTTTTTTGGAGCCATTATGTATAAGATAAAATAACATTTGAAAATGAAATGGCATTTTAGCTGTACTTACTCAGAAGTCTGGTATGAGGGAAACATTTCAGAGCAAAATTTTGACCAGGACTTTGTAACATTTTTCTTTATCTCTGTAAAAGATTTATATAAATTTTTAGCATTATTGTCTGTATTTTCTAAACCAAAATCATAACATTAAATGTCATTGCTTATGATTTCTGCACATTTATTGACAGAATCAGCATTACGTGTATCCTCTGCAAGATTAGTTGAGGTTATTCGATTTAAAATACTATCTGTAATACATGAGGATCTTTTGAAGAAGTAAGACTAATACCGTCACTAAGTTCCTCTTTGAGTAAGCTTTTCATATTGTGGTTTGATATATACTTCTCATTTGGCAAATATTTTTTATTGAATTAATTGCGTAGGAATGAAATTCAATATCCTCTAGATTAAACTGAAGTTTTGCAAAAAAAAAAATTTCATTGATTTTCTTACTTCCTCTGAGTATGCATTTTCATTAACTTAATATTTTCCGCTATCCCTTTGATAATTCAAGACATACTTCTTCATGCAATTTTTGTGACAGTGGATGTCTGCAGAAAACACGCTGTTTACATCTTCCAGTGTACAAGTTCTCTGAAAAACACCATCAAGATAAAAACGAGAGGCGTTAAGTAGTTATTCTGAACGTAATTCCTCACAAATAAGGTACAGTTTGGAGTCTCCTTTAAGTTTTGCTTGGTTACACACTACACATGTATTCAATGGAGGTTCACTAGATCGCATTCTTCTTCTTTGGCATTATCATTGGGTTCTCACAGCACTCTCTTTAAAGCCTGATTCTTCAACGTAATTTTCTTGTTTATCTTCAGATCGTTTGCCCATAAGTTTGTAAGGCCTGTAGAAAATCATGTAATATTTAATGCATCTTTGATCCTCAACATTCTCCAACACATCCCCAATTTGCTCGGATGCTATTTGAATGTTCTTCATGTCATTTTCACATGAATTCAACTTTAATTTTCGCTTCTGTTTTTGACATAAAATACACAGATTAATGTGATTTTCATCCCTGCGCCTCTGAGCTCCACTGAATCACTTATGTTGCTTCACTACAACTTCATTCATTTATCTGCAACAATACAAAACATAAAAATTAAATGGGAATACTCAAATTCATCCGCAAACTCTAAATTAATTTGCAAGTACACAATAAAGATACCTTAAAATATATCAATAACTACTAGGTTTATCAAAAAAGTGTGAGGGAAAAGTCAATTTGCCCTAAAAAAAAGGAGTAAAGTTAAATATAATGCATTAAAATCGGATAAATGAATACGGAGATACATTAATTAGACTGAAAATAAACACAATATTTGGCTACTTTTTAGTTTTTGTGTGTCTTAATCATAAACTACTAGGTTCGTCCAGAAAAGTGTAGAACAATAATTATAAATCTTTCAAAATGGAATAAAAAAGATATAAAACAAATAGAATCGGATCAATAGATATAGAGATAAAGTAGGTCGAAAATTAAGCGCTATGGCGGATATTTTCCAATATGGCGGCAAAGCGATCATGATTTGGGCCATGTGACCAATTTTTTTAGCACTCCTATAATGTGCAAAAAGGCCCAGCAATCAAATTTAGGTCACACAATTGCACACGTGACATGAGCTAGTTCTTCAAGCCCATTTTTATTTCATTCTGAACTTTTACTTATGTTCTTTGTGTGTTTTAGTTTGAATAAATATTTTTTATTTTATTTTTCTACGGTATCTTGGCTTGAAAATATTTTTGAACTTATATTCTATCAATACTATAGTGTGCTGTTTGAGTTATGTGATCCGTGATCTAACACCATTTCAATGTGTAGTTGTATTGGTTGCAGAAGGGTGGAAGAAGGTATTTGTACAATTGGGATGGTTGTGCGTGTGGGAGGGGGGGGGGCAGGGCTTTATGATCAGGCCAATATATGGGGGAAGGAGTAAATTTCCTTTAGTCCTTTAGACCCCCTCACTCGATATAGAATCCTGGTTACGTCACTGCTATAGTATTACCATTAGTCTTCAACTCTTTATCATCTTGACCCATGGGTAGTATTTCATTGAATTAGACTTTAAAATGTAAATTTTAGAATTTTTAAAATATAAAATTATTAATTTTAAGCACGGAAAACTTTTTTCTTACTATTATGGTGTTATATGTCACCCTATCTTATTTTCAACTTACGTTTATAATTTGTAAAGGTATTTTACAATAATTTATTATTTTTTGCGAATTAAATTGTGCTTTGAAGCTCGTCCGTGACGCTATGTTGTCATGCATGTCAGATTCAATTTAAGTTCCTTCACAACATACTTAGGAAGATTGTCCAGAACTGTTTTAAATAATAATAATAATAATAATAATAATAATAACTAATTTCAAAATATGGAAGAACACTTGGTTCTTTATTAAACATATTTATCCTTTGAAGTCATCTATTGAGTTCTTGTACATTTTCGTGGTTGGCCATAGCTACCCAAGGTATGCTAGCTGATGACAAGATAAGTGAAGAGTGAGTCTCGTTTGGAATGCAAATAAAAGAAGTGAGCTATTTATCTGCACAAAGTGATTACACACAGAATATATTAATTTGAGCAGAGCTGACCCCACGCACAAAAAGGAAGTCTGCTCAGGGGCTCTTAGGAAAAGAAGGTTAATTTACTTTTAAGCTAGTGTGAGTTTTAGATTTTGACAAGTGAATATTATCTTTTCGACATTTTTCATATTTACTACTTTTATACTGAATTACATTTTTTGTTATATCTATCTATAGCTCATGGCTTCCTTTTTACCTTTACTATGACGTATTGTTCTAGAAGAAGAAGTTATTTGGATCATTGTTTGAATAAAATTAGGTTCTTCTTCCTAGCGTATGAAAACTTTCATGACTAAATATGTGTTTGTCCTCACCAACAATATTAGAAATTATCTACCTTTTATGTTAAAGTTAGTTTAAAGATATAAATATAACGAGAGCTAGAAGTCTAGTACTCAACCTGTGAGTTTTTAATAAGTGAAATTCAATATTTCGACTGGAATAAAGAAATTATATTCAACTAATATCTTGGAAGGAATCATTATGGAAATTATTATTTATTTATTTATTTATTTATTTAGCACCGCGTCTTACTACCCGTTCGGGTTATACGCTTAAATACTAATTACACTAATGGATTAGGAATTGGGAAGGTTGAACTTAGAGGAAGTGAACTCGCATTTGCGTGGAGGGAGAGTAGAAAACCATTTAGGAAAAACCACCACCAGTTTACCCGACCGAGATTCGAACCTCAATCTCCCCGTCCTCGGTGGTCTGGTTCAACACGACTGGCGCGTTAGCCAACCACGCCACCGAGGCGGGTATGGAAATTATTCTTTTTCCTGGTAATATTTGACAAAAATTTTATTTTTATATAAATTGATCTCATTAACAAACGTCAAAAACTATTAAAACTTTTAGAAAAACATCAACTAAATTGATTATATATTTTAATATTTTCCAGGCAATCCATATTTTACTTAAAGAGCTTGACTCAAATAATTATATACATACTTTTATTATTAGTATTATTAATATTTCCCCAGCTGTAATCCTAGTAGTGTTATCTACCCGGACGTCCATATGTAGGATCGGAACATTGACAAAGTAATAACCATATTATTAACTCACAGAAAGTTTCAATTACTGTGTTTACTATTACTATTTTTATTATTGTAGTTTCACCTAGTAAAATTAATTCAGTTATTCATTTTATTTATATTGTTCAATGTTGTATTATGTATATTTTCTCCAATTTTAGTGGGGATTTCTATCTTACCATTGTTTTAGGTAATTTATTTACTAGAATTTAATATAGCATCGTCCAGGAACATTCCCGAGTACACATAGTGGTCTCAAGTTATAAAGGCCATCGTTTCACCGTCAGAGTTAGCCGAGTTAAAAGTTTTTTTTATATTTCTCCTAATGGCCCACACCAAATGTAGTATAAACCTCACACACACCAATCTTACTATATGTAATACTATAATATATATATGTAGTTTTAAGTGTCATCGTCCTTTACCAGTTTTTTATCTATTTTATTAGACTATTTAAGTTAAGTTAAAGAAAAAAGTCCTGTTTTTTGCTAACTAAATTGTTTTAGAAGTTTGGGTGCAGTTTTATTTAATCTTGGGCTATGGGTACATAGCATGTAATTGAAACCTACTAAATATTCGCGTTATAAACACAAAAGCCTGAATCTGGACGTCATCTCTAATTGTGTTTGTGTTGTGCAGTGTAAACAAAAGTGAACCCCGTGTGCCAACGTAATTTGATTGATTACTGTAGGTTTGTTCGTTGCCAGTAGAAAACCCCTCACTAGATATAGGCTGTAGCTAGTTGTTGAAACGTGTTGCGAAGGTAAATTTGTCACCCTTCGCTTCTGATAAAATATATTGATTAAAAAAGTAGTTCTTTGACCTATATTGGTATTCCATGTGCCTTAAATCCTTCTTTCTTTTGGCACTGTGTCTTATTACTCGCCTGGGCTATCCGAACATTTTTTTATAGTACCGAGTCTTACCACTCATCCGTTTTATACGCCTATATACTAATTACGCTAATGTGTTGGTGAGGTTTAATTTAGAGGAAGTGCTCCCAAATTTTGTGCGCCTCGCTAGATGGCACTGTCATGAATCCTTTTACAAATTAATACTTTACGGGTAATTGATTAAAGAACAACACTTTCATAAACACAATCTTGATTTAATAATTCAGAAGCACAGTATTTACAATGTCTCCAAACATAGGGAGCAAAACTGTACGCTGAAAGTCCTATGATACCACTGACCCTATGATATGACTGATCAGATTGTAGTCTAGCATTTAACTGACTTTCAACCTAGGTGTCGCTGATCAGCTTTTACCCTCGCTCTAGCGGCAAATGCTTGAAATCTAACTGAAACAAATACTTCCTTTTAGATTTACACTACTTTGTGATGACCTGGACTTAATATAACATAATATATAATATTAATTAATTAATACAACATTAAGATAAATATTTTCTTTTAATTCCACGCCCCCACCTCCCTCTCCGTAATTACAATAAACAAACAAGATCAATTTAAGTGTTGAAGTCAACCGGCAAAAAGCTTACGTAGAAAATAATTTAGGGAAAATAACCTTCAGTGTATTTGACCGGGTTCAAACCCTTATCTCCCTATCTTCCTCAGTCTAATCTATTACTAAAGTGACGCCTTAGACCATGCGACCATCAAAGCGGGTCCATCCAAACCTAATTACACTATCGGTGTAGGGATGAAGAAGGTAGAAGCTAATTTATATTAAATTTACCCGCATTTGCACTGAGGGAGAGTGGGAAATAATTTAGTAAATATATCCCTTATTGCACTCAGCTGGAATCCAATATCCCCTACTCCTCACCATCAGCGAATCAAACTTAAAGAGCTATATCAGGAGCCTCCAACTAGCAGACCATGAAGTTTCCTGTTGTAAAATGTATGTTTTTAACCTAGAAATGGAAAGTTTTGACTTGCGTGCGAAGAATCCACTAAAGCTCCAACTGATGATCATTTAGCTATAAAGATAATCCCGTTATATTTTTATAATAACTTGTATATCCGTGCGAGTCCAATTTCCTTTCACCCTTCAGTCGATTATGATGCTCCCCGCCACTAGACTCGTGTATTCAATGGCACTCTAAGGTGTGAAACCCCTGAGCGACGTATAGTTCGTGTGCTCACACCATGTATTACTGAGAGGCTTGAAAAAACACAATAAAAATTCCGTATAAAGGTAGGCGCACACCAAGTTGTCCGTATCACATCGGATCGGCTCTAAACGTATTTGTATATGTTGAAGCAAAATTGTCCGCATCCTTTCTTTTTTTGTGTGGCCAAGCTCTACCTTCTCTGGTCTGGTCTAGCTAGACCAGTAGCTAGTGCTATGGTATCGAAACAAAACGATCAATACTATAATCATTAAAAGTATCAGAAGATAATATTGATACCGTACTAGTATCGAAAGAAAAGTATCGATAACAGTAAGCATTGGTATCGAAATTTTGATCTGGAAAAATATTTTTTCTTCTCTAGTAATAATAATTTCAACTTTTGCATCATAATTGTATTTTCAATTTTATTTAAACACTGAAAATTGTTATGGTTTTTAATAATCTAAAAGAAATTTTACAAGACGATTTCTCGCTATACAGTTTTTAAAAAAACTTTCATAATTCACTTCTGAGAGGTGCCATTTTTTAGCCACATTCGTAGTTTATATATTCTATCAAGATAGGTTTTTAACTAATGACAAACAATAGAAGAATGGATGCCTTGCTCTGCTTCATCTGATTAAACAACGTACATAAACTTTTCTGCATCATCTGCTTGGAGGACCTTGTGAGCTAATTGAGTTATACAAAAGATTATTTTGTTTAGTTTGTGATGAGCGTGCTCATTGATAAAGGAAGGGGTAGTAAGACTGGTATCCCCTCGCCCTGTCACCCGGTCAGGCATCAGAATGTATTAATAAACGAAGATGAAAGAACCGCTTTGAATTAAGATAAGCTAAAGAAGATTGAATTCTAGAGCTGCTTCTTGCTTGTCATGCAGAAAATGAGTGATAATTGAGAAATAGTGTCATTTGTTCTTCCTCCACAGTCCACTCTAGTAAAAATGTAATCCCAACATGTGTGAATATAACAAACAAGTTGTTTCGTTCAATACCTATCCGATACAGGAGTGTGAGTACTAATATTAGTAAAAGTATCGGAAAAAAGTATTGAGTATAAAATACTAGAATCGAAAGAAAAATATCGATATTAGTAAAGTATCGATACTTTTTCACATCCCTACCAGTAGCACCGCCAATTTGTGCTGTCTCACAAGCTACCATCGGCCAATATTTTGCGCAGATTTTTGCTAGACTAATATAATTATATAATTTTTTATCGAATCAAAACAAGCCTATTAAAATTGAAATACAGTGAGAATAATGATTGTATCAATCTTGTATTTGATAATTTAGAATACTGTGTAATGATATTATTCAGATAATTTCATGTTTAACTTTAAAGTTTACTCATTTGAATAAGCAGAAGTAGTTTATTTCTTGTTTAGTTAAAAAAATACTTCATTGTAATGATTAGATGTAGTTTATTTCTTATATAAGTTTAGTGCCCTTTCACGCTGTGGCACCGAAAAAGTCACCATTTCATATGTGTGGCCACACCCGAGCCGCTGTCTAACTAAGCCAAGGCACTGGATTACTTTGGCGCTATTATGGGATGGAACACGCTGTAATGATCTGATTATTGCTACATTAGAGCACGTGGACACAGTTAATAACCTAAGATTGACTGTTGTAGCTATTTATACACTCTAATTTCAAAAGTGGATGACATTTAATTGAGATTCTAATATGCGATTATTTTATTTTATTATTTCATTACCTTACAATAAATAACTAAGAAAATATAGGAATGTTTATTTGGATGCTAATTGGGGGGGGGGACTAGACTCGAGACTACTTTCCGAGCCGTTGCGGGGTGATACAAGTCAAAGCGAAACCGACAAGTGTGAGCCTGGCGACCTGATTGTCACACCTCACTGCGTCGCATCGTCTTAGCTCATATTTTGACTGTCTTGCCCGGCTCTACCATATTTGCTTCAGTACAGTAGCAACCATAGATACCTCTAGCTATGAATAAGCCTCAACTGTAGCTGTAGACGTAAAAGTTGAGCCGATTTCTAAAAGAAAAAACGGAAGCGTGCAATTCGGACTTGTAAATCGTGGTATAATCGAGCACTTTGAAAGAGTTTGATGAATCCTGAAATAAAATGTTATAAATACAAAAAAACTAATTTTAACAAACTCATTAAATTGTGTGAAATAATTAACATTAGATATATTCTTCCTCCATTGATTTTGTGATAAGGCTGACCACCAAGTGTTGTCGAAGTGTAACGGACACACCCGAATATAACCGAAGTCCTGCAGCTGGTGTGATGCGAGCCGAAAGGTAGTGAGTGAATGCACCCTTGACTCAATCGCGGCACGCATCGTATCAAAGGAAATTATTTTCTCCGGAAAATCCGTTGCCGTCCGATATGGGTCGTAGCGAGCCAACCTTGCAAAGTGTGCGCTATCCACAGATTTAATTTTTTCGAACACCTATAAACTACATATTATTAAAGCTATATTTTTAAAAATTCAACCAATGCATTCTTCTTAAATATCTAAAAAATCTAAATCATCGTATGACTCTTCTATCTACTTTATTTTGTATGAGGATGAGTAAAATAAAATAAAAACTAGAATCAAGAATATTTTCCGAGCCGATGTGGTGCTATACAAGCTGATGCGACACGGATAAGCATGCGCCAACCCTTAAAAAAAAACTTCTCTAGTGCACCTAGCTGGGACTCAAACGTCAATATTTATATCAATGGCAACAATTTTTGCAATGAGCTCGTACCAAGATATTAATTGACTCTTCATATAAAAAGTAGAATGTCATCTCTAACAAATGTTTCTTTGAGCCAGTAATATTGAAAATATTCATATTATTGGTGAATGGATGTGACATATCACACATTTAACACATTAGCTATCAAACCGTTTAGTTATTTAATATAGACTACTCTAATTATACAAATATTTTTAATACGATTTTCAAAAAGATTTAAGCCATATTCTTTTTTTTTCTGGTGCGTCTTTTTACCCGTCCATGATATACTAGTTTTAACAACGCTAATGTGATAGGGATGAGTAAGGTAGTATTTATACAAAATGTTACCACCTTTGTATAAAGGTAGAGTGAGAAATCATGTAGGAAAAAAATTAACTGACCCGTCTGGGAATTATGACCCTACCCCATCATTGTAAAATCCGACTATATTATCCTGAAATTAAGTTAGCATGCTACCCACTTCGTTGGTTGCATTTTCTAAGGCACCACTAACATAATAGACTAGACTGTGGATGGAGGGTAGACTGTGGTTTGATCCCAGTCGGGTGTACTTTAGATGTTTTTTCCTAAATGATTTATCATCCTCTCCCCGCAAATGTGGGTACACTTCTATAAACTTAACCTTCCTCATCCATAACCCATTAGCGTAATTATTACATAAGCGTACAAACCGAATGGGTAGTAAGACGCAGTGCTAAAAAAAGTTGCGTGCTCACCAATAAATAACCAAGAATTATGTATATTTTATGAATTGAATATTATCATAAATATCCGCATGATAAATCAAAATTCCTTTTTTTAATATATATATTTACATATTTTTTAATTCAGTTCGTATTTAAACTCAACTCACAAACAAGCTATTTTAGAACGTGTATCTTCTCTAAAATGACTAAGCTGTCTGATTCAATTATCTTTAACGAAGCCATGGAACTATTTCAAAGTTGAAACAAACAAGTCACTTATTTTTGTTTGGGCGACATTCTCAAAAGTTGACTTTTAGGGCGCGTACAAGTTTATGAGACTAGGAGAAGGTTTAAAGGGGAATGGGGGTCTGAGAAGGGTCAGAATAAAGGGTGTAAGAAGACAATAGGGAAGAAGGAAGATAATATTTGTAACTTCTTGGTAGATCCTTCTACGACGAGTTTATAAAGGACAAGATCTTACATAAACTTGCGTGGAGTAGAAGAGTCTCAAGAAAACAGGATCAACCAAAAGTTGTGTTTCGTTGTAGCTTTTAAAGTCAAGTCCTTTGAAAATGGAAGTATGCTAACAAGATACAGTATAATTAATAAATTTGGTTTCAGTGTTCACTACACTACTTTGTGTGTAAAAAGTAAACAGATTTAAAAAAAAATCTATTTAGGATGCAAGCACACTCCAATTTATTTAGTGGACTCTAAAGACTATAATATTTTACTTTGACGATTTTAAATTTAAAATTACGAGATTTCACTCACTTTGCTGATGATATATTTTTAAGATAACGTCTTATTTGTTATCGTAG
Organism: Timema bartmani; assembly: GCA_902151455.1. NCBI lineage: Eukaryota > Metazoa > Arthropoda > Insecta > Phasmatodea > Timematidae > Timema > Timema bartmani. Next base: position 30,570 of record CABFWB010001104.1, on the reverse strand, counting down.
CTAAGAAATTAGGAGTTGTTGACCTACAAGTCTTGCAGATTCTTATTGTATTTCGTGGCAAAGGAAGGGCGGGGATCAACAGAGATATTTGTACCCAATTATTTATCAAAAAACTCACCCCGGTAGCTGCATGGTCTAAGGCGCAACTTTCACAGTAGACTAGACTGCTGAAGACGGGGGAGATCGGGGTTTGATCCTAGTCGGGTGCACTGAGGGTAGGTTTACCTAAACTGTTTATCCACTATCCCTTCACGCAAATGCGGGTGTACTTTCTCTCAATTAAAACCGTCCTAATCCTAGGCCCATTAGTGTAATTAGTACATAGGCATAAAACCCGAGTAGTAAGACACGGTGCTAAAAATAAAATTAATATCCAGGCGCTAAGGTTTGATACGTAGTAGTGTATTACTGCAGGATTGGATTAAGATTTAGTAAGTAGGCCCCTGGGTTACAGAAACTGTGAGTTTCTCAGTAATATTTTCAAAATGGAATAAAAGTTTAAAGAAAAATTAAGAATATATATTTACAACGCCTCCAACATTTAAAATTCAAACACTTTCTTTGCAGGGCTTAGAGATTTAGAGTAGGCTAGTCTACATATATGTTGATTCAGCATTCACAAATGAAATAATTTTCATTTAATCTGTGTAGTACATCCAGGTGGCAGAGGACCTTGTGCCGTAGCTCCTAAAGCCCATGCCTTAATCTGTGTAGTACCTCCAGGTGGCAGAAGACCTTGGGCCATAGCCCTTAAAGCCCATGCCTTAATCCGGCCCTGAGTTCTAGGTAGTATCCTAAGTTAAACCAGTGTGTAATTCTAATGTATTTTGAAAATGGAAATGAAATGCTTTGATAAATTAATAAAAGCTTCTTAAGCGTTAACGCCAATTTATAACTATCGTAGAGCCAATAGTCAACTTAAGTAGTCTTCGGGTAAAGGGTTCTCCTCAGAACCCAGCCGTGGTCAACCTGTTTTTCTTGAGCGGTTAAATTCCATTGAACAACTTTCTTCGGAGGGGAAGTAAATCTCGGGCCCATGTTGACTGTGGCATGTAAAATATCCATGGAAGGTATGTGAAAATATATTTCCCGGCAAAATTGGCTAGCCTTTTAGCACTCGCTCATGGAATTTCAGTATGAAAAGCAACGGGGACCCACCACACTGTCTGAACTTCCCTAGTGTATGGGATTTCCACCAGATGGTGCAGGCTTTACTAACCATCCGAAAGGGTATAAATAATATCAAACCAACCTTCGGGTGGTTGACTTAAGAATAAAATAGAACCGTGACAGTAGTGATAAAATTTTTATTTAATTATTTAACAGTGCGTCTTACTACCAGCTCTGGTTGTACGCTTAAGTAATAATTACGCTAGTAGGCTAGGAATTGGGAGGTTTAATATAGAGGAAGTGAACCCACATTCACGTGGAAGGAGAGTGGAAAACCATTTAGGAAAAAACATCCCAGTTCACCCAAGCGAGATTCGAATCTTGATCTCCCCGTCCTCGGAAGTCTAGCTCAACACGAAACTAGTACGTCAGATAACTACGCCACCGAGATAGGTATTAGTGGTAATAGTATTACATATTTTGCCTTCTAGGGTTCGAACCCTTGGTCTGGTTGGTAGCGTGTTTTCCTACTGATTACTGTTCACTTACGAGAAATCTATCATTTGTGATATTTGAACCTCATCTTTCACAGAGATGAGATATTGTGTGTTGTGTGTCTGTTCTATTCTATATAAGTTAGTTTGCAAGTCATGTGCTGATATAATTAGGTTCAGAAAGTGCAATTAATGTATTACATCTAAATACTCCTTCTGAGCCAAAACCAGACACACATTAAGAGTGCAACAAACCTTTTTGCTTGCATAGTTATTGTCACAAATGCACTGTGTTATTAAACTAGATTGTCTGTTGATACAACTGTTAACGAGTGCCCTTCTCATAAAACTAACATATATCTCTTTAACGAAGAAATTTCAAGCCTCTTTGCGTGTTTATTGGATCACTTTACATTCTAATAAAGAGAGTCACGAACTTTACCTGCCACTACACTCTAGCTAAAGTTAAAACGCAGGGGTACGGAGGTGGTTCAATTAACGTCGTCATAAATAAGTCTACGAGACTTCCTCCCTCAGCCCGCTATCCCGTGTTTTTATAAAACATTAGATTGACATCAAAACGAACACGCCATTACACGATTTCCAATTATACAGGTGGTTTTATAACGTAACATCGACATTGCATGGTACGTTATATAAATGCACGTCCTAATTAAGGTGAAATGTTTCAAAAATAAATACCCTATCATTTCTCCATTCTGTGGGATGATTAATTCTATATCTAAGCCCAGTCTACGGATTGAAATGAGGATGTTAATTTTTCCTTCGCTATTTTATAGTATATTAAGTAACTTAACTTATGGTTGAAAGAAACGAGTTATTTATCCGTATATTCTGCAGTTCTTATAATTAAATTGTAATTGAGATAAATCATCAATATATGACTTCATGCACGGAAATCAATCATGATCTATTATTAATTGTAATTAAAAATTATATTTCAATTTTAATAGGACAACTGTTTATATTATCACACGTAGAAGACTAAACAAACGCTTTAGCTATTTTTGACAAAAAATGTCTTGCTATAAAATCTATGAAAATAATAAATTTAATTGCAAGAATCTTCACCTAGTCTTAAGTAAAAAGTAATAAAGTTTTAAATAAAATTCAGATATATATATAATATTTTAGAAATATTAATCACCTTATTAATAAATAAATTAGGATGTAAATTAAGTGAATTCAGTCCTGATTCAAACATCAATTAAAAATTTTCAGAATTCAAATCCAAAAGGGGGCTGGAAATAACTAAATATAAGTTGCAGTGGCATCAGTGAATAGCAGTGATGTAAAATTACTAACATAAGGAAACAGCATAAAGCTAATTTCCGAGAAATGCAGTGACATTTGACTGGAGTGAACTTGGAGAGTTATAAAGTAATCCAAATAAGATTTGATGAACATTGAACCTTGACTTCTTAATTTAGTTCCCTAAACAAAGCTTATGCACCCAAACTAGTGGTAACTTGGTCTTAGGCATTTGTCTCACAACGGGTTGGTTATCCGGTGAGGGATGTATGGAGTTTCAAATCACCTATGGATGCACAAATAAATTTTTTTCACTATGATTTTTCCATTCTCTTTCACGATAGTACGGGAGAACTACCACCAAATTTGATTCTTACTTCAATCATTCGTTAACAACTATGGCGCTTAGCGTAATAATGATTAAAAAAATCTATTTAGTAAACCTTACACTGTGTTGATGAATGGCACACTAAATAACCCATTATAATTTAATTGTATTAATTTCAAATTCTTCAAGAATATTTATTTTTAACCTCGCTTTACTTCTCATCAGGGCAATTAACATTTGATTAATCCATTGAATTATGGAAGATATAATTTAGAGGAAGTCTACATGATATTTCGTGAAGGGATAGTGGGAAACAGATTAATATAAAATCATTCTCAGTGCACCCACCCGAAACTCGAACCTTGACCTCTCCATCATCAACAAACAAAACTGAACAAGATCGACGTTTAATCCATATGCTCACCGATGCGAGTTGCAAATAATTAATATCCGGTTCCGCTCAAACAAACACTACTAGCGTGAAACTGCCACACACTCTAATTATACAAATCGTGGATTATCAATGATTGACGGCCACCGGTAATCATTATCATCTGTGTGTGGGATCAGGATACCTGTGTCCATTTGATTGAGGCGCCTGAACACGTCAGCTGGGCGTTGCGTCAAGCTCGTCCTCTGCAGGATGCTTTAGGAGAGGGGTTTCCAACCTGGAGGTCGTGACTCCGATAGGGTGTCGGGGCTGGTTCCGTTTGGGGCCACAATGCTTGAGGAAGTTGTTAATTTACACCACACTATTTTATGAGACTAAGGCGTGAGTATATGGAACGCTAGATAAGAGCAGTGATTTTTCAATTTTTATTGAATACTTTTTTTTTGCTAAAATAAAAATAAATATTGTTCTAGTATAAATATAGGGTTTAATTCTCGTCACAAAGTAATATCAAAATTTCTTGAATATCTGTCATGTGCGTAGTGGCATTAGATGACAAACTTTTTAAATTAAGAGAGAAAGTTGTCATTAGATTTTAGGGCTCTCATGACAGATATTCAAGAACTGTTTTCACCATATGAAGAAAATTAAAGCCTTATATTTCTACTGGACTTGATATATTTTGATATCAAAAATTGCAAATATACTGTCCTTAGCTCGTGCTCCCTACACTCCTACCTTAAGGTTGGATGGAAGGGAATGCGAGCTAAGCTCAGTTTTTATGTAGGTTTAAAACTAAAAACGTTTCCTGGAAAAACTAAACTAAGCATGGCATCAGTAGATAGATTTAGTCTAATTTTCAGCACATAAAAGTTTCAAATATTTCTTTAGTACTTATCATTGTCATCGTAGAATTTAATTCGGTTTTCTTGATTAAAAATGTTTATCATCAAATTCCAATATGCATATGTCAAATATTCAAAAACTTTTGTGAATAAGATGTGTAGAAATTCAAACAAATGATAGCCTACTGAAGCCATACTTGATTTATTTTGGTCTGAAAAGGTTTCTTGTTATAAACATTGCAAAAACAATTACCTTTAAAAAGGTAGCTTTCCTTCGCATCTTAAGAGATTAAAAAAATTATAGAAAAGTGAAGAATTCAAAGATAAGTTATTGATAAAGGTTGGAACAATAAAAATTGTTTAAAAGCCTGTTTCATCCCACCGATAGCGCGTAACTTGGATAGATAATACAGCTTGAAACAGATATTGAATCGTAGTCAAGTAAAATATTATCTTACTGTATTTTTTTAACATAAAATTAAAAAAAATTAAAACTTTAAAATGAAAAGTAAAGATCATTTAACTTATTCCAATCTCACTCTTTTCAAGCAAGAAAGCAGAATTATTCACTTCAATGCGATTTAAAATGTGATAGTTATCTTAATTCGGCGTTAAATGTGTTCTTAAATCCCTGATTCTGTTCCTCTTGAATATCCAATTTCAGCAGTTTGCCTGCTGACTTAGTTTATTTTACGAGCTTTGTGTTTGATTGAGTGGCATGAAGTACAAACCTTAGTTTTCATCACATCCTAAATATCCACCAAGCTGGTTGATCCTCTTCTGTAGCTCTTAGTAACGTTAGTATGGAGATTATAATAATATTTTTATAGTAATTAAAGAAATAGATTTTGAGTACATAAAGTTTATCATGTGGGCGTGGTGATCTGAGACAAACATTGGGGTCTAAGCCGGCGAAAGGTTGCAAACAGCTTAACTAGAAAAATATTCCACTTATGACGAGTGGTTGGGGATATGTAGCAGCCCATGGTAGATAGTTATACCATCCCTTGGGGTTATCGTGATTTAAATGGCACCAGTGATTGGGAATACTAAAGCGTAATCATCGAGATAGACTGAATTGACATCTACGAGAAGGTCGAAGCTCGATTCTTGCTGCACTCGCTGGGGGTGTTTTCCCACATACGATTTATCATCATGATATATTTATCCCATCTCCAAATTTATGTTGGTTCATTTTATCTTATCTTACTACATTATACATTAAATTAAATCAAGATATTAATAATTAATGGTGCTAAAGGTAAGTTAAATTTATTATAATATTATCTGGAAAACTCGGTGTTATCCGGGTAAAGTGAGTGGTCTTTATAAAAAAAATTCCTTTGTATATACGTTTAAATTCCTTTTTAAACACCCCCAGTTTTAACTTAGTACGTATACACATTTTCAGATTGGTTTTATAGTCACCCACGTAGTGGATCATGTGTGTGTGTGTGTGTGTGTGTGTGTGTTTTTAAAAAACGCTTTAGGTAGACTTCCGCTAGTTTCCCTAAGTAATTATACAAAATGTAAGATGTGTATGTTACTTTGTCGCCATCTTTCCGTACTAGCACTCATACAGTTTAAACCTTCAGGCTCACAATATTTAAATAGCAAAATCTATGTTATTCACAAGTATATTGGTTAATACCAAGTTTCCAACTTCTATTTTTCTTATTTTTTAGCTAACCTAATAGGTGGTCACAAATGTTAGGCTCACTATGGATGTAAAAAAAATAGTCATGTTGCACACCCTAATAATTTCCTTAGCCTACTTATTTGAGTATATTGGTTAATTGATTTTGAATATTAATTTACCAGTAGTCACGTGGTTTAACGCTTCAGTATATTGGATTTTAAAAAATACACCGAAGGTGCAAACCTTGGGCTTTCACTAAGTAGACTTAAAAGGTGCCAACATTCAATTTTTGGGGTGGGGGGGGTTGTAATTACACACGCTGGGGCTTAAGGCGTCAAGATGTCAATATACAATACACTTTGATTATAGTTAGTCAATATGGTCTTAGATATTTGGTTCAAATGTCCAAAGTTAGCTAAAACCAAAAAGTGTCTCCGCTTAACCGTAAGTGAGAGAGGCACGGATAAACAGAATGGAATATCACAAACTGAATTAATTACATTAAAATATATTAATTAACATTTAAATAGTCGGTTATTTGCTGTTACTTGCTGTTTACCGTTTAAATTAATATTCTCAAAATATCCTTCTCAAGAGTCTGTGATTTTTCCACACTCGATTTCACACTGGACATACATTCAATAAACCTTAGAACCGTCCTTACACCCTCAAACACCTTTACACTGTCCTTACACCCATAAACACCTATACACTGTTCTTACACCCTCAAACACCTTTACACTGTCTTTACACCCTCAAACACCTTTGCACTGTCCTTACACCCTCAAACACCTTTACACTGTCCTTACACCCTCAATCACCTTTACACTGTCCTTACACCCTCAATCACCTTTACACTGTCCTTACACCCTGAAACACCTTTACACTGTCTTTACACCCTCAAACACCTTTGCACTGTCCTTACACCCTCAATCACCTTTACACTGTCCTTACACCCTCAATCACCTTTACATCTGTCCTTACACCCTCAAACACCTTTACACTGTCCTTACACCCTCAAACACCTTTACACTGTCCTTACACCCTCAAACACTTTTACACTGTCGAGACTGTTTCTTTACGCTCGTCTTAGTAATCTTAAGACTCTTTTATTTCCGTGCCAGAACAACTTTTCACAGCCACAATAGTGGGTGGCTTCATCTGGTGAAATTCAATTCGTTACAGATTTCATAGTTTAAACGCTTAGATGGGCAAATAGTCTAAGTCGTCTCTTTTTCAATAGCCTGGACTGATGAGTACTGGAAGATCAATGTTCCTATCCCAGCTTAGTGTACTCAAGACTCGTTTTGACTTAATTATTTTCCAATCTCTCTCCAAGTACATGAGGGTACAATTCCTCTCTAAACCTTTCTCATCTCTAACATATTTGTTTAGCTAATACATAAAACTACAGTTAGGCACGATGCTAAAATAAACAATTCCTATGTAATATCAATTTCAAAAGAATTGTTTTGATGAATTATAGCAGTTCCTTGAGGGACAATATGTATCGAAAGTCACACATCCAGTAGATAAACCAGAGTGCCAGAAGCAGTTATTAATGGTGACCATTGCCACACTCCTTCAGGACGTGTAGTCAGAATGTACAGATATCACTCTGTGAATTAACCTGTTTGTATTTACTTGCTCTAACCACGCTCTATAGCTTTTGCCCGTATAATGGAGTGCAGTTGCTGTCTGCGCTCAGCCTTTAGTCCTCTCATTACATAGTTTTAGTTTTTCTATATGTTGACAAAATAAGAACTCTAGTATAGAAACAATTTCTTCAAGCAAAGATAATAAGACTTTAAACTGATATGTTAATAATTTTTACTGTAATAAATGTTGATTAAAATAGTGTTAAATGCACTTACAATTTATAAAAAGTTCAACAAGACTCATAATAGCTTTGAAAGTTTTTAGAATTAAAAATATTGAATGCTAAATAAAGCAATTTTAAATTTATATAATTTACTAATGTTGAAACCGTAATAGGTACAAGTTTAATATAACCCAAATGATGAATAATAAAAGTAAAACATCATTGGGACATTTTAAAATGAAATTGGAACATTAAGGTATGTCACATACACTAACAAATATGATATATTTAAATAATACATATGAGGTAAAATGTCATAAAAATTAAAAGTAATTATTGGTAATGGATTATAATACTCACTAAGGTTTTATATGAAAGTCAATATTAAAATTAATGGATCATGCCGTTTGAAATACTAGGTTTTTTTTTAAGAAATATAAATATTTAAAATTATATATTTTGAAAGAAAATGTTGTTTCATCGTTTAAATGTCATATTTTCAGAAGGTAATTCCATGCTTCTTTGTTTCACAAGTTGTCTTTCGATAGTCATTTTAACTAAGTAAGGGTTTTGGTGTTTATGTTTTCAAATAAAATTTCAATTCATAGAAGTTCAATTATGTGTCTATGTTACCACTTGATTTTAGTGGATAATATTTCAAAGTAATATTTTGTGTACTCCACACACACACACTCGCTCTCTCTCTCACTCTTACTCTCTCCCACACACTTATTCTCTCCCATACACTCTCTCTAACACACCATATATCTAACACACTCTCTCTAACACACAATATATCTAACACACTCTCTCTAACACACAATATATCTAACACACTCTCTCTAGCACACCATATATCTAACACACTCTCTCTAACACACAATATATCTAACAATCTCTCTCTAACACACAATATATCTAACAATCTCTCTCTAACACAGCATATATCTCTCTCTCACACATAGACATAGACTCCGTATCCGTGGTCCGTAGTCCGTGGTCCGTAAGAAATCGATCACAGTATCAGATTTCTCTGGCCACAGAGTCCTTATCCGTAGGTCCGTACTCCGTAGAAGTTAATTAACTTTAACTTTCTAAGGACTAATTTATACGGACTACCAACACAGTTGAGTAGTAATGGGCATGCGCGTTGGAATCCATCTTAAACAACAAAATAAATGGTTTATAATTATATTTTATTTCGTGATTGTTTATATTCTTGTTAAAAGTCGAAACCCATGTAAACATAAAGGAAAGACGAAAATAATCTTGCTTTGTTTGGATTCAGAATACTATACTAGTACATACGTTTGTTTTGCATTTTCCGGCTAATTTATTTTAAGTTTGATCTTGTTAAACCGTGTTATGATTTTTTATTGTGTTTTTACTACATTTTAAGTAGGCCTATATCTTGGAAGTTTCTTAAACAATTTTTTTTTTAGTTTATATTTTTTTGACCAACTGACTCCTTGCTGTAGACAATTTTTCTTCAAAGTTTTCGATTGGAAGAAATCTCTGACTATCTCATTGGTTGTAACGGTCACGTGACTAAGGATATGGAGTATATAATCGCGAATAGAATTTCTTGAGTACCTGGACCACGGATCTATGGATATGAAGTATCTGTCGGGGCCTACAATCTGCAGCCATCGTTGTAATAATCCGCTAGTTTATAAATACAAATTTAAGATCAAACGCGGCGTATAGACCGAACGGTTATTAAGAAACAGTGCTAAATAAATAAATAAATATATATATTTATATATACATAATATATATAAATATATATTTATAATATATATATAAATATATATATATACATAAATATATATATATATAAATATATATATATTATATAGCCTTGCCTATGTTTAAGTTTTTTGTTAAATAAACACCATTTGCCTACTACTGTGAATATGAAACAACCAACACATTTCATATTTGGCTTCAATATTGAAATGCATTCTGTAACTATTTCTCTTTGGAGTTAGCAGTTGAATACGCAAGTAAAAGAGAAAATAAAAATGGGTGATTTCACAGAAAAAAGTGGCATTCCTACAAACTACAGATGCAACGATATTAAGTGAGTATAACTCAGATAAACGTTAAATAAGGAATTCAGTGAGTGGATCTTCCATTAATTGACAGTGAACCCGACATTTTCATCCCAGATTATTCACAATGATGAAGCTAACTTTTACGTGAACGGTGAGGTAAACCTTTATAATTACAAATAGTGGACTGAAGCCATCTCTGACTGGACTGATCCTTTGAAAATCTAGAGAGGCAGAGAGGTAATTGTGTGCCGTGTTATTTAGGGTACTCACTTAATCCACCCTGTCTTCATCCATTATAGCCTGACTACATATCTCTACGTACACATGTTCGAAGAGACGATCATTCTTGCAATGGTGAATGAAGACATCTTTTACCGGAGTTCTTCAACAAGATGAAATGCTGCCTCACTGTGGTTTGTGTGCCCATTCCTTTCTGTATGATAAGCTCCAAAGTCACTGTACAGGTTGGTGTGGTCCCTTCCTGTTCCCCAGATAGGTTTTGACCTCAGCCTAGTTCTAAAAATCATGGTCTATGCAACTAAAATCGTGAACAAGGACCATCGAAAGGAGTTAATTATCAATGCCCATGACCGTATTAAGCTGGAAGTCCCACGATTAGTCCATAAAGACAGGGAAATTCTCCTGAGAAACATAAAACAGAAAGGACTTCATACGTAGAATATCCTGTGATGTGCGCGTTGTCTATATTTTCACACTTTAGACTCAACTTTATATATATTCAGTATAAACGTAGGGATATGTAAATATGAAATATAGTGGTATATCCCTTCATTTTAAATACTATTTATTGATACATTTGAAGCATAACTAATATATAATAATACCTATTTTTAAAATATAAGAATTCATTAAAAATAAATGTACACATATCGTTACATTTAGTAGAATAAATTTAATTATTATAGTGTCCATTTTTACGATACAAAACAAATTATTAATGGATGGATCATTTATCATTTATATGGCAACAACTTCTCCTTCCATTGATTTTAGAATGGTTTTACCTGAAATGGCTGAGAAAAAGTGTCACCTTAGTCCAGAATGAAATGGTCCAAACAGTATTTATATTTTTCCCTTTTCTCAAAAACGTCGAAGAGAAAGTATTGTGATCGTCAAAAAGTTTGAACTCAAGATTTTGATAAATGTTGACGTTTCATGACCCACTTAAATAAAAAAAAAGCTACTATCGTGATGAAGTTTGTCTGTCTATCTGTCAATCGGTACTTCGGGCTAGAGCATAAGCTATATTACAAAATTGGGCTATATCTTGGTAACATGGGTGCTCATAAGGTCTCCCTGAGGTACTTTTGGAATAAGATGTCCAACCCAAAATTTAAGGGTAGTTTACTGAAGATAAAAAAGATATTTTTGTTGTAAAGTTGTAGTACTATTAAAGATATACATATTTTATTTGAAATATATTTTTATCAAGCCAATAGTTTCTGAGCTATAATAATATATATATATATATACTTTTTAATTCAGGTCTTTTAAAACGAATTTGATTCTCACGCTCTTTGGTGGACAAAGATATTTATCTTTTCTCAACTTTTCTGATACAGTGTTCCTAGTTTCTAATTAATTAGCAGTGAATATTATTTTATTAATAATCTTTGGTGCAATGTTTCAACAACAATGTATAGCCCTATTATTTCATGTGACAAATCTTACGAGTTTCTATTAGATGTATATTTTAAAATAAAAGCGAGAGAAAGTCTTTACCATTTATTTACACAAGCACCAAGGACCAAAATGGTTTCTTTGTATATGGTCACGTATGCCCAGCTCTAATAGAACTTTCTCTCTCAGAATTACGTAGGAGAGATTTCAACTCTCACTCTCCCTCCATTTAAATGAGAGTGTTCTTCCTCCTCTTTATCCTCTTAGTGTAAGCATATTGAGAGCCTGGATGAATTGAGAGATGTGAAACACTTAAAAATAAACTGTTTTGAAATACAGACTCTTAACTGGCATAGCTAATTTATTTGACTGTTGTTAAAGGTGCTAGTAGCCCTTTTAATGTATAAGTACCCTTATAAAAACAAAATAAATGATGTAATCCTACTTTTGTGATTTTTACTATGTTTGTGTTGAAACCGACTGTATTAAAAATCTTTATGCCCTATTATACAGTTCATTAATATTATCTACAACCATCGACCATAGCTTCAAAAAGGTTTTCATTGAGCTACCTAAAATTAAATTTAGCTTAAATCATATAAATTATTATTTTTTCTCCCACGTTTTCTATATTACTCGTTAAACACTTAATATGAACATAATTTTGTTGATTATCTTAGTTATATTTAACTGCACGTAATTCTCAAAAAGGATAAATTATAATAAAGTAAAATAAAAGTTTAGAGAATGGATTATCTTGTTGACAAGGCGAAAACTTGGTTTAAAAAAAACATCAGTGACATGATTTAAATAGCTCTTCAAACTTGAACGATAAATAAAAAAGAGTGGTACAGAGAGTGTACAAACTAAGATGAAGTATGTATCAAAGTTAAACCCTACTCCTTGCTGTACGATGCGATTCGTCTTCTTTTGACGGCTGCTTAAAAGTTTCCTAGAAGCTTTGCCAGTTTGTCAAGAAAAGCAGGCAGTGTGAGTGTCATAGAACTCACTTCATTATTCATTCAAACGATTTTATGATTTATATTTTTAAATAATCACTCTTCAGCAGAATATTTGAGTCTTATATTGAGAACATTACTATAAATTAAATTATTCTTATTTATATATTTTTATATAATCTTAATTTGACGGGTGAAAATGTAACCCATCCATAAACTATAAGATTATATTTCAATTCAAGCATATTTTAAACACTAACACATGTTATGAATGTACAATGTATATAATATGGGTTTCTGATCTTGAGTTATTCATCAAGTCAACAATGTAACTAGATTTATTTGTAACAAAATTAAACTAATATATAGTTTTTTATGTACTTGTGGTCTATTTAATGTTTCAATTCATAAGAAAATTACTTGAAATTTTTTGTCCGAATGTTAGATTTATGGGGCAGTCATGACTAAAAAATAAATTATTCTTTAACTAAATATATTTTATATAGTATTGGTTTTTATTATTTTTCTATCGTTATAAAATGTGTCATTATTATCGGATTATTAACTAAATTAATTTTCAATGATGACGCGATAGTGTAAGGGTAGTATTCAATAATCTTTACATTACACAGATGTGTTTAATCCAATTCAAGGTAATTATATTTCTTTATTTGTATGTATACGTATACATTGTTACATATATTGCTCAATAAAGCTTGATTAACACTCTTACAGTAATGTCTGTTGACACACGATGCTTTGAAACACCAGTTAGTATCAACCGACAGCCAACACATTTAGTTTTTTAATAATAAATATATGTATATATTAAAGTTTATTAGCACCCTTTCATTGATTGTGTTTTAGAGACTATGGCACATAGTATCATGGGGAATACAATTATTATACTCATTCTTATTGGTCTTATCTATTGGTATATCAGCATGGTGAAGATCGGACAAAGTAGAAAATATTTCAACTCAGGCCGATAAGACCAAGTGGATCGAGCATAAATTTTGTGATTGGCTTGGAACTTGTCTCATGATCCATGTTTATGTTATTCTTTTTGTGTATAATATAGGTGAGATTAAATATACTTTAAAAAGGATCCCTTCGATAAAGTCTTTCTAATAATATCACGTGGCTGCTGTATAGCTGGGTACACCACGGAGAGACTAGGGGGGTAAAACCAACCCGTTTAGATCGATTGATGGCTGAAGAGGGAGGAACAACGTCAGTTAACGAACATTAATCCATTTCCAAGTAAATCGCTGCGATCATGTTTACCCCCTCCTCCACCAGGACACCCTCCAAGACGCATTGTGGAGGGAAGGACTATGGGAGAAGGATCCCCCTCCTCCCCCTACCAACCGACGAAACCATTGAGCGTTAAGTGCCGAGATGCTGCGAGAATTAGACTTGTAGAAATGGTGGTTATCCGTGATGAAGGTTGGTGCGAGGGTGGTTTTGAAACCACTGGAACAAGGAATTAGGAAAAATTTCTTCCTCTTTTTAAAAATAACATAACATTCAGGATTGTGTGAGTGAGTGGGGTGTTTTTTGTTTTTGTTTTATTTTTTTTGCGCTGGCATCTTATTACAGTCCTTACTATTTTCATTCTTGCACTAACAAGGTAGGGATCAGGTATATATAATTTATAGGAAGTCTACCTGCATTTAAGTAGTGATATACCTGTTAGTTATTTAAGAAAAATTCCCTAGAGTTCACCCGGCAGGGATTCAAGCAAAGACCCTCCTGTGATTTACAGTTCATACTATACGAGTTTGATGTTTTTCTAATATTAACATCTATGTGGGTGACCTGGTGGTCTAGGGGTAAGGTGTCAGACTTCAGACTTCTGTGTTGGGGGTCTGGGGTTCAATCCTCGGTCCCGGCACAGATTTATCTGATTACCAAACCCTTCCTTTACCTCTGACAAGATGTGTATTAATCACAACTTGTGAATGTGAGGAATGCCAGGCCTCTACCGTGGTTCGGATTCCATGTTAAACTGTAGGTCCTCCATTTCATCTCACAATCACCCTACCATTGCACATTAGTGTAAGTGCGTATAACCCGAACGGATAGTAAGACGCGGTGATAATAATAATAATAATAATAATAATAATAATAATAATAACATCTATGTGAGGTTGTGTGGTCTGCCAGCTCTCACCCTAAAACTAAGTGTTTGATCCCCAACCTGTGAACTAAAATTGTTCTCTTGTCAGGCTTTAAATATAGAAATTTTCTCTATTTCTCCCCAAGTGGTTTTTGGTGTAATATGTTTAAGCTACTATATAGTTTATGAAAGTTAGTCATGTATATTTAATATGAGCTTTTTGAATTGACTTATTATATAATCATACAACTTAAAATCTATCTTAATTCTAGAAGAGACAGCATCAAGTCCTTCTGCCATTAATTCATCCATCACTGTGAACGGGGAGGCCCTAATCTCGCCAGTAATATTATCTATAACATTTTGGGAATCGATACTGCACCCTTAGCTCACTAGGCAGACAATATATAGGCTGAACTAAGGTATTATAAATCAATTTAGTAAATATATTTTAAAATTGATAAGAAAATACTTATCAGGTAGCATTTTATATTCGCTTCACGGTATTTTTGGTATTTTCTAACAGAAGAAAAGTTAATAAAAAGAGTTACATATTAATTTACTTCCATAAAAAGATTTCCCTATTTTGACACCCTTTGATAAAGTAACAAAATATAATTACCTAATTGGTGGACACGACAGTGTTTTGAGTTTTCTTTCATCAATCAAAAAAGGCCAAAATTGCCGTTAGCGTATCATAAAATCTCCATGTAATACATAATAAGAACTAAATTCATTATTGTTACAGCTTGCTCCCACATTAACACCGCATGAACAAAATAATCCCTTGTGATTTATAAGAAAGATCTATGACTGTTCATTATTAAAGGATACTTAATGTCATGCTTATATATACACCTGTGGCGTGACTAAGTCATCTAAGATCACAGAGATCATCGGCGCGCTATGGACGTTTCAATGACGTAATTTCCTTTATTGACATCTAGTTCGATGACTCTTGAAAGTGGTTTGATGAATATTCTTACCATATGACAGTGCTGAAGTTGAATCTCAGATGATTTTAAAGGGGATCTTGTTTGTTTGGGAGATTTATATTGCTAGATGCAAAAAGGACTGGCGCAAGGGTTTCTTGCACCCTCAACAAAACGCAAGATAAAAATAATGTTGTCGAAATACGGATAGATAAATAATAAATAAATGGTACGGAACTCCACACGGACTTTCTCACTCCATTGTTTAAAAATTTAGATATTTACTCAAAACTCGTAATATTTGTGAAATGAAATAATATACACTAACAAACCCGAGCAAAAATTGCGTTATTCTTACATTAAGAATTTTTTGAATCCCAGATTTAAATTTTATGAATTTCTTTTTAAATAATTAAAGTCATCAATAGTATATGTGGACCAACAAACCAAATATAGATATTTGGTCCACAAGGGTCACTTCGTATTAAAATTTCGACTTACGTTTAAAATTTTCAAAATTTTTTAGGGGATACACATCTTATGACTATCGCATTGTTACTAAACTCCTCATTTATAAATTTAGATTAATAAATAAAGGTAACTATTGATTATTGATTCTAAAATGATACAGATAGATCATTGCTGTACAAACATTTTCACTAAGAGGTTAAAGAAAAACGACCATACATTTTTGAGACACTTACTTATCTACTTACTCTATGGAATTAGAGAATTATTGCGTTACAAATTTAGTATCTCTGTACAACTAAATCTCACAAAATTATATTAATATATTTGCCTATACCTCAGAAACTATTGGTTTTATAAAGATAAAATTATTCCAAATAAAAGATTTTTATTTTTAATAGCACTAAAATTTTTAATTGATAGGTTATTTAGTATCTTAATGGTTGAGGAGATAAGGAAATTTTTGCTTCTGTAAAGTACCCTAAAAGTAATTTTCAAAGGAAAGTAAAAATAGCCATTTTATTTATAATCTTAATAAACGTCTAGATAAGAATATGAATCAAAATCGTTGGAGCCGATTTTGAGAAAAATAATTTCTTCACTTTTTCCCTTTAGTAAACTACTCTTATTTTAGGGTTCAATTGCCACACAGACATACCGCATCGCAAAAACCTTTTTTTAGCGTTCGGGGGCGTCGACATCCATCAACATCTTGGATTAGATTTTTTTACGGTTGCAATACTTGACATTTGTGTTTGAAAGGTATATTTTTGAGTTTAGCTGGAAAATTATTATAATTTACGCATCAGACCAAAACCTTTAAAGTCATTTGGCACTAAATTGAGATTGGCCATTTTGTTTACAATATTGAGCAATGATTGGAAATGAAATTTAATCCAAATCGTTTCAGCTGATTTTGAGAAAATCGATTTGTTCTCTTTTCACCCTTTTTGTTAACTACCCTTAATTTTAGGGTTAGATATCCAATTCCAAAATCCCCTCGTGAAAACCCTATGAAAACCCTAGATACCAAGTTTTAGTCCGATCGGTAAAATAGTTTAGGCTCTAGACGGAGGTACAGACAGACGGACAGATAGATGGAAATTCAAAAACAAATTTTTTGGATTCGGGGAGTCATGAAACGTCAAAATTTATCAAAACTTTTAGTTTTATATTCTTAGACTATCACAATACTTTCTCTGCCTATTAGATAGCGAGGAAGTAAAGACATCTGGTATCCCCTCCTACCCAACTCTCGCTGTTCCCTTAATAAATGTGTGCAAATAAACTATTATCCGTTCTTCACTACCATTTCTCTTAAAATTTCTGGAAGCGTTTATTTAAATAATTTTTACGGTAATTCGTAGATAAATCTATGTTATAAAACCATTTAAGTAATTGTATCATTAATTAATCTTGGTCTTAAAAATTTTTCTTGGTACTAAATAAAATATTTAAATGTTATTTCTTTATTTAAAAAATATGAACCTTTTTAAATTTAGTATTAACTTATTTAATTTATATTGTTAATTTTTTAAACGGTATAAAATGCACATTTGGAATGCATCCTTAGAACCTCTGATCCCTAGGTGACCACCTGGGCTCGCCTACTGAACAAACCAGCCCTGGCTGCAAAACGCACCCCATGTAATGGGATCTAAATGTTCCCGATTCTTCTTCACCCCCCTTAATGCTTAATGTCTTGTTTTGGATTCACACATCAGCCTATAAACAAGAGCATAGTAGAAAGGTAGTCACGTGACTATCCCTAAAGCAATCGTAAGATGGTGGTGGTATTTGCACTGTACGCTTGGGCTGAGTTAAAATAGTCTAATATTTCTCGGTCATGCCTGAAAAGTCTGCTTGGGACAACCAATAAAACGTTCAAGACAACGGACTCTTTCAGTGCATTGTGTAGCAGGACACAAGCAGGCAGCTGCGTTTATTGTTGCTATGAGAAGATAATTGTTATTAAATATATCATTAAATTTATAACATGTTGGTCGTTATTTTTCTGTGTTTATCTGTTTCATGACACAACATAGAAATTTGAAAACATAGATTGTAGCATCAATCTAAAAGATATGTTTATTCAGTTGAAAACAAAAACATGTTGATAATCAGCAATTTAAAGTTAGCGTTGCATAAAATGATGGGTCAACATACATATATGCTAATGTGTGAATTGCTGCTTCTCTCAAGCAAGTTCTGCTCTTTATTTTCAGCGAACAAATTAACTAAACTTATTCCAAGATATTTAAATATTTTTACTAATTGGGTAAGTATAAGAATGTTGTAGTTTGAAGGAACTGTAGCCTAGCTTGCTCGTAAAGGTGGACGGAGAAACAATTTAAGAAAAACTACGTCAGTAATTTTGGCAGGGATTTTCAACCTAAAACTCTCTGTAACTGGTGTATCAGACAAAACGAGACTCATGCTTTTGGCCACTTGCCCACTGGTGAGGCTAATCTTACCTGATAATACTCCAAGTGACTGGTAAATCAACAGCGCAAACAATTCATGCAAGGACGCAGTTTCCATGCTCTTCATCGGAGAGTTTCACCACCGGGGAGTTGTCGATTCTCGGATCCTTCCTTGTAATCCTGAATCCATGGCTACGGAAAAGGGTAAAGGCTGTTGAGGGGGAGTTGGGAGGGAGGGAGGGTTGGAGAAGTTGTGGTGCGCTGAGACGTATTGAAGGAATGCTACAAGCTTGAAGTAAAGGGGCGGTAGGAAGGAGGATGCATTGTCTGCTGGGACCACAATGAAACGATCTTCCATTCACGGGAGGTGTCGACAGAAACTAGCGAGATTTCTCTCTTACTTCTCAACCTTCCCCTCTTTAAAAAATAAAAGTATCCAACTAGAACTACCTATCAGAAAAATTTCCCGCCGACAAAGTCAAACTTTTACCTTTTCATAACATTGTATGAGATTGATGTTTTATCCCTAGCCTTACTTTGTAAGTGAGCTTTAAGTACCTTGAAGAGAGGTGTTACGGTTGATAAATGGTTTATATAGCACCGACTTTATTGACAGCCTCCAAATAGTCCAAATGTGTTCCCCTTGTTAGTTCACCTCTTTTGGAAGGGTGTGATGAATAGTTAATCAAAGCTGTTGCAAAGCTTAAGGTCATTTATTCGTATTACTGATTACTCTTCTTTAGTTTTGACTGTAGGGTATTTATATGATTAAACTTAATTTAGTATATATATACTAGTCAATCATCAAAGCCCATTCCCGTGACTAATTGGGTAGAGTGGGGAGCCACCGATTTTGGAGATTTGTATCGGCTCTGGGTGGTACTGATTATGTTATTCATTATTATGTTTTATGTAGATACAAGTTCATCGTGTTACCCAATAAGTAGATAAATAATAGATATAGCCTACTGTGTGGATTTAGGTGCCCTTCCCTAGGCTTTTGTACTTTATAATATTCCTTAGTAGGTTCAACTTCAAGGTTTTTGAACAACTTATTATAACGTGTAACTTTTAGGAGGCTGACTTACAGTAAATGCATCCATATTAACTTAGTGATAGAATGAGAAGACCAAAGTGATGCATCCCCGCAGCAATAGGTCATGCATAGGATTTCAACCTTCCCTTCACCAGAAAGCTAGTCTATTGTGAGCATGTTACCTTAGATTGTGTGGCCACCTGTTATGGTTCTTTTGCGTCGACATATATTTAAACCCAAAACCTCATAAGTGTAAAAATTTATATTTGAACTGAGGATTGTTACAGTGTTTTACTATCCTAATAAATTCCATGAGATCAATGCACCCTAATATATGTAATACTTTAGGTTGTGGTTTGTACCCATGACTTTGGAGTATAAGGAGAAAGATACATCAGAAAGGGTCTTTTTTAAATCTCCAAACGGCTCGTTCGGTAAAATAATGAGGCATTAAGTCAAAAATCAAGGAATTTAATTAAAACTAAACTTAATGTATTTTATGATAGTTTTTTTACATACACCACGTCCTGTTATCCGTCTGTAATAGGAATGAAAAGGTTTAACTTTGGAATAAATTTACTTACATTTGTGTTGAGGAATAGTAGGCCTACTAAACCATTTTAGAAAGAAACATCTCATCACGCATTATCTGGATGTGTAACATGACCACTTCCCATTACCAGAAAACCAGATGAGGTAGGTCTCACACTCTATTGCGTTTTCTTATCGATGTAAATATTAAATCATTTTTAAACAACAATAAAGATTTATTACACAGGGTGCTTTGAAACTCAATGCCCAAACAGCAAATATAATTTTTTGAACCAAAAATAGTACAGAATCCCCATCCATTTACATCCTGCAAACTATGCTAATACCATTAAATTGTGTTCAAAGTTTCGGTGTACAGTGCCGGGAGATCAAAGCTGTTCAAGCATGCGTGTACAATAGGTTGCATAGAAGTTAGGCAAATGGCACTACACACCTCGACATTTTGGACCAAGGCAGCAGAATATACCAAAATTAATATTAAAAAACACACAAGTCCATCTAGAAATGTGAATACGTTCTAAGGGTCATCATTAATGGTCCTACATGACAGCAAGTTCTAGCCATTATTACATGTACAGTGCCACGCGCCTAGCTCATATGCAACTTGGTAGATTTCTTCTCCCGGCGCTATACGCTAAAACTTTGACCAATATTTAATGGTGTTAGCATAGTTTGCCAGATTTAAGTGTTAGGGATTTTGTATTACTTTTGGTTCAAAAGGGTTATATGTGCAGTTTGGCCTATGAGTTTCCGTACAACTTGTATAGTGGGATCATGGCATTAAAGATAGGCCTAGAACATATTTTTTTAAATTATCTTAATATTTACAAAATGTTACAGCAACTTTGCCTTTATTATAATGATAACTATTTTTCATACAATTGGTTTATTTTGTAGTCCTCAGTATTTTATTATTTGCATTAAAAAATATTCTGAAAAGGACGCTATAAGTTCTTCACCAAATTGCCAAAGGTGTCTATTGCACATACAAAAAAAAAGTTAAGAATCTATGGTATAAGGAGTTGTTTTGAAAACAAATTGGATTAGGATGTATATTTTTTTACAGTTTCAAACGTACAGGTTATTTAAGGTATCCTATCACATATATAGTATAATTTGTTTATCAAAACGTTTGATCAAGATATAATTAAACAAAACTGTTTCATTCCAAGTTATTCTTTGATATTCAAGGCCTAGGGTTCATTAAACAGTAGATATATTCATCAAATTGGTCATCGTCATACAAATTATCGTTTTCAAAATGAGATCAAATCTAAGCTAATTTTAATGACTACTTATTGCAATGAAATCAATATGGTAGAATGTTAATGTGGACGTAATCCTTGCTAATCGGAAGTTAAGTCTCACGTTAACTTAACCATATCTTTTACGTGGACGTTAGCGCTAACTGAACATTGTAAAATAAAATAAAAGTCCTCACTATCACTTAGATTTATATTAAGCCTTGGCAAAAAGAATAGCATGACATTTTATAAAACTAGGTGTAGTTTTTGAATAACAGCATTTCTCTGTCGCTATTTTTAGTGTGAGAGAATAGTCATTAAAGTTCATTTCTTGAAATGTTATTCTTCGTTGGCCCATTTAGGATACCAATGCTCCACAACCGAGGCGCTTTACCTACTCTATTGTGGATACTAACATTTCACAGACAGGTATTCCTTGTTTTGTAGAATGTGTGAGACTTTTAATGTACTCCTTGTGGACAACTCTTTTGAGACTGTTTAATTATATTTCCAACTTTTGCAATGGATTTCATTTAACATTTAAATGAGATCTCAGACGTCTTCTTGGAGTGTTCAAAATGTAAAACCTCTCTTTCCACATAGCTTAGAATTTGAAGTTTATATTCTGTTTTACGGATTAGCCATTAGAAAACAAACTTAGCTTTAATGAGTTTTTTATTTTAAAAGTAGAGTGCTTGAAAGTTTATGCTATATCTGTTTTAGCTTATGCAATATGCCTTTGAGAAATATCAACTTAAGATTGTAATCCTATTTGAAACTAGCTTTTAATAATCAAAACAAACCTTTGGTTCACTAAGGTTACCAAATAAAGATTAAAGTCCATGGCTATAAATAATGTTAACACATCACGTAAAGGTATTTCAAAATTTAATATAATAAAATTACCTATACTGTTTTTACCAAGCGAGTTTTTCAATTTTGACAGTGAAAGAAATCGATCTCAATGTTCTTGGGGTAGAGTGCTCCCCTCAGGACCCAATGTTCATGGGCTCTAACCCAGCAAGGGTCAATGAATTTTTCTTGAGTTTTAAAAATCCGTAGTACAATTTCCTTCGGAGTGGAAGTAAAGCCCTCGGTTCCATGTCGATTATGGTATGTAAAGTAACCCTATAAGTTATCTGAAAATACATTTCCTGGATAAATTGGTAGGCCTTTCGCTCTCGCTCATAGAAATTCTGTTATGTCTATATAATCAGTCGGTTCAGAAAGTGCACGTTAAATACCTCAAATAAATAATAACATAAATATACACTGAAACAAGAAACATAAATACTCAAATAATTTGAAAAAGACTTTAAACATTGAACATCCTATTTTTTTTTTAGTTATTTTATATTTATAGAATTATATTGTTTAATATTTTTACCATACTTATTTTTTCACGGTGTCTCACTACCTTTTCCATGTTATAAGCTTATATGATGATTACTCTAATGGGCCAGGGATGAGGAAGGACGCACTTTAGAGTTAATATACCCACATTTTCGTGGAAGGAGAGTGGGAAACCAATTAGAAGGAACCACTCTCAGTACAACCGACTGGGATTTGAACCCTGATATACCCATCATCAGAGTGATACCTTAGACCAATCGTCCAATGAAGCGTTCTGGTTTTAAGTTGTTAGAAAATACGTTACTAGGCTAGTTATTAAAATGGTTTATAGAAATCGTTCTGAAATTTTGGCAAAGTTAAAAGCCCGTAGAAATATCTGTCTCTAAGATAAGAAGAAAGAAATAGTATTTTTATTTGAATTGACTATGACTATGTGCATGCAAAAACATATATATAATAGCTTTAGTGTTGAGGTGTATGTATAACAGGTTAGTAAAAATCGTAAAAAGCTTAAAAGTAAAACTATAATAGCGAATGTACCATTGCTAATCCCTTTAAGGGAAAGAAGAGGGTGCTAGGATCATAAGTATGGGTAACCCAAGAGACAATACCTTTATTAATACACTAATCAAGAAAACACTCTTAAAAATATGACATTTTTTTAGATATTACAATTTGAATGTGATTTAGGTATTCATGTTTAGGTATTTTTACTCTATCAGCATCTTCACAAAAAAAAACTATTATTTACAATACTTTATATATATACATAAACTTCAATTTGAATGACAGTTTCTCGATTTAAAAAATTTTCTTTCCACCCCATCTTGCTTACCCGAGATGGATACACGCACTTTAATTGCACTGATGATGAAACTAAAGAATATACCGGCATTCGCGTGGAGGTAGAATGGTAAACTAAGAAGGAAAATCTACCCTCAGTACACTTAGCTGGAATGTAAACCCTGACCTCTCCAACATTGGCATAATATACTAGATGTGCCTGATGTATAAACCGTAGTTCCACCAATGCAAGAATCCTATTATAAATTTTTCAAAAATACTGTATTATAAAACTCAATTATAATTAAAATGTTATTCATTGTTTGGTTTATATTGAATATACGCTTACTCAACTACAGGCCCACACAAAGATATGCGTCTTGTTCACATTCTTCATGTGTTATGTACTTTAGTTTATTTTGAAGCTGGTTACATTGGGATGGAAGCTAGGGGGTTCGAGAAAAGGTCAGTATTTTTTGCAGTTTTTATGGTAAAACTTTTTTTTTGCCAAAATAAATAATATACTTCTCCAGTAGAAACCTAGAATTTAGTTTTCTCCACATGGTGGCCTCAAACTTTCTTGAATATCTATCAAGGGTGTTCTGGGATTTTGTGAAAACTTTTCTCTTCATTTAATAAGTTTGTTAGATAATGCTACAATGTTCAGGACAGATATTCAGAAACTGTTGATATCAACATGTGAAGAAAATTAATTTCTAGATATGTACAGGAGCAACATTTGAGTTATTTAGGAGCAACATTTGAGTTATTTAGGAGCAACATTTGAGTTATTTAGGAGCAACATTTGAGTTATTTAGGCAGGTCTTTTCCCGCACCGCCTTCCATCCCACCTTGACACTAAGAGCTAGTACACCTTGCCTGTGAGCGACATTACAGTTAACACTAAGAGCTAGTACACCTTGCCTGTGAGCGCCATTACAGTTAACGCAGAGAGCTAGTACACCTTGCCTGTGAGCGCCATTACAGTTAACGCAGAGAGCTAGTACATTTTGCCTGTGAGCGCCATTACAGCTAACGCAGAGAGCTAGTACACCTTGCCTGTGAGTGCCATTACAGTTAACAATAAGAGCTAGTACACCTTGCCTGTGAGCGCCATTACAGTTAACGCAGAATTACTCACCACATGATAGATAAAATAAAACCTCTTCTTCAACGAGACTTGAACAGACAAAGTATATTGAACTGTGTTGGGTGTGGGGTAAAACAAAACAAAAATAATGTTTTAACTATTTTGAACATAATCAGGAGGTCCAGTGAGCATTTTTTACTGTAAATCTGACTGACCGTACAGGCTATCCACACAATAATGTGAAAAGGGGTGAGAAAGGTCAAATTTAGAGGAAATATACCAGAATGTTTGCAGAAGTAGAGTAAAAAAACAATTTAGGAGAAACAGCGTTCACTACACCGGGCAGAGATTCGAGCCGTAGCTTCCATTTCCCTGGAAAACTAAACCAGCCGAGGTTAACGCCCTAGCCCGCGTTCTCCCCGATGCGGGTGACCTAGTGTCGGTCTCTCAGGATCTTCTCGGCTGCATAAAGGGGAGATAATTAAGTTGTTTGAGGCGAATACGGCCATATTGACTAACAAACGGTTCGGTATACGTATATAAAAGAGGATACCGATCATGCCAAATCAAATTATGTCAGCATTACGAACATGCCAAGAAACCCTCCCTGATTAATCTACGTTTAGCCCAATAGAGGGCATGGAAATCGTTATTAATTCTCCTCTCCCTGCTACCCCCTCCTCGATCCCACATTCATTCCTGCCTAAATTCCATCGAGCATCCCGAAGGGAGTCGGAGTTACAAATATTAGTAATCCTATTGATACTAACGAAACGGTTATACCATCACTTGTGACCATTTGATTGGAATTGTATAGTTCCACCCGGTCGGTAAACTGGCAGCAGTGGGGAGTAAAAGGGGATGGTGGTATAAATGATTGATAAAAGAGCTGTGGAAAGGGGAAGTAGTGAACAGTGCATTGTTTACTATCGGCTGGAATCCACAATTCACTTCGTTGAATATCGCAGTTTAAACACGTGGAATGCAGATTTAGTACGACAACGGATTTCTAGGTTTGTAATGCACGAATAGTTTTGAGTTTTCAGTGAAAATGATTAAATTTCGTTGTCTTTGCATAGTTTTGATAAGGGAGTTTAATTATTTCTATTTTAGAGGGAGAGGGAGCATATTCGTTCTATTTAAACTCCAAACGCCAGCAAACTTTTAGTGAGAAGTTTGAAGAATATTAACTAGGTAATAAATCAAATTACTATTTCTTATAGAATGAAATATAACATATATCGTTCATTCAAAATTGCTCTGAGTTTCATATATATTATTTCGGAGAGTAATACTATATTTTTTATATTAATTTAAAGGGTAACATATTAGACCCATACTTCCTTTTTTATATTACCTCGTCTTACTACCTGTTCAGGTTTTTTGATTATAATCGAATGGTATATATGTCCCGGGACATGACATCCAAGTTTGGTCGCCTGATGTGCAGACTATTTGCTGCACAGAACGTTGTCAGGGTACACTTATGGAGATTGTCTACACGTCGTACCTGCAATGAGATGATGTGATGATAGTTATTATGATGATGTGGAGCCAGATTGTGTCTTAACCTAATTTAAACCTAACTAACTAAGCCCTAATGGCCGTTGGTATCACTCCTCTCAAGGGAAAAATATCCAAGGTACCAACCAGAATTCTAACCCGGGAACCCTAGGCTCAAATCTAGGTGCACTGACACCTACACCACAAGGCCGGTTACATGTTTAGGTTAATTACTCAAATGGGGTAGAGGTGAGGAAGGAAGCAATTTAGAGGTACTCTACCGGCATTTGCGAGGAAGGAGAGTGATAAACCATTTGGGAAAATTCAGACTCAGTAAACTCGATCGAGATTTGAACCCTGATCTCTCTATCATAAGCAGATTAGTTTAACATACGAGTGACGACTTGAATCCTTGGTTCACTGAAGCAAGGTCACACTTCCAAATAATTTGTCAAATAAATCTACTTTGATGTTAATCAAAAATGGGTTTTGTAATGCAGTTTCCCTAAAAATAATAATAGTTCATTAATTACTGTTGACAGCAGTATTTTAATATTAATTTTTTTAATACATTAAACTAAGCAATATTAACGAGACAAATCATAGATCATTACTTACATTTTGTAAGGGATATTACTAAAGTTGTAGTGTAATAGTGTATTAGATTAATTGGACCTAATTTAATATATCCATCCGCCAGTAAACGCTCACCATATTAGCTACTGGTGTATGTCTCGAGAACTTAACAGCATAGTATTTTGTTCTCAGTGCATCAAAATAAATCATAGCTAATTTTGAAAACGTTCATCCTAGTTACCCGGTAACAGGTAAATATATAATATTGAAAGTGAATTTGTAGGCACAGTCTTGTCTCGTCTAGGCTGTTGATGACGGGAAGGTCGTTGTTTGATCTTCAGCGGGTCGTAATAGCGTATTGTTTCTTAAATTAATTCCTCACTCTTCCTTCAGAAAAATGTTGGTACACTTCCTCTTGATTACACTTTCGCTGTCTCAACCACATAAATGTAATTATGCCTGCGTTGCGGATGGGTACGGTGACGCAGGAAATGTAAAGTAATGTTATAATAATAATTATGGGTTTATGAATCTTCGACACTTCAACTCGGTTTCAAAACAAATCAACTTTGACCTAGCTTGGTAAAAAGATTCTGTCTCTTCGACACCAACGAAGCATCTTCAATAAAAATATTTACAGATAAAATGTTAAATTGAAGGTCATTTATTTATTTGTTAGTTAAAACCTAGTACGCACTTGAAACCGTTGTTTGCCAGCTTTGATCGGAAACTGTTTCCCATGTTTGGCTGCAGTTTGCTAACTGTTTGAAAACTTTTTCCCGTATGTGAAAACTGTTGGCAAACATGGGAAACAGAAAGCTTGGAAACAGTTAAAAAAACATTGTTTCTTGTCCAGAATACATTGATAAAACATTGTTTCACGTCCTGAGCTCACTTGAATAAAATATTTCTGCCGAAGAGGATGCTGCTATGGCTTGTGCTTAAAATATGAGTGTGGTCTCTTCAAAATTGCACCGAAGGGCCCTTAACTTTTTTTTTCACTTCATTCGTACCAACTGAGTACTTTTCGCCTATTTCATTAAAAACATTTTTTTTAAGCGATTTTTATAGTTCATGAATGTCACATCCCACAGTAGTGTGTTTGTGTGAAATGTATTTATAAGTTCCAGTGTATTTTCGGTTGACCACCACATGACAAAAGACAAACCAGGAATTGATGTAATCTTGGTGACCAGCAGAAGCAAACTGGTCCGCGTTGTTTGTTGCTAGGAATGTATCCAAACACGTTCAGATACGCCAACTATGTTTCCTTTTTGGAAAACACGACCATTTGTCTTCAAACAAAGTTTCAAGGGAAATGTATCTTGATAAGTACCTGACTTTTTAATAATAATATACCTTTTCTTGCACTTAAGCGAAAATTGCAGTTAAAATATAAGTTAAACAAATAAAAAGGCCTATACAAAAATAAACACACGAGTAGTGACAAAGAAAAACTTGAGCTAAACACAGATGCATTACATAATATAGAAACGCAGTAAGAACCAATGTAGAGAGAATAGATAGGTAGCGCCATTTGGAAGAATTTGATTATGTCATTGCTTACGTCAGCCACGAAACTACGTCACCCAGTACACAGCAGTTAGTAGTATATCGTGCGGTCAATGTTTTTCGGATGGTCCTTTCATTTATCCTTATAATGATTTATTTATTTGTTTGCCTGTTAGTGGTTTTTCCGTGTATAGTTAGTTACTTTGTTATGTTTACCACTCGAGTATCTGTTTTAATAGGCTACTACAGTGGTGATGTTCTAATTAATGATTTATACATTTTATTTACTAAATTTATTTAGAAGTAATAATACTTAGCACAACTTCTTACTACCCATTCAGGTTATACACTTATTTAGTAGTAACTATAGTACTAAATATTTATGCCAACTATATGTAGTTGTATCGTTCTTCTCAAACTGTTTATTATTTTATAATTGTTTTTCTTTTATAGAATTGTTGAACAATCAGACTTTAAGGCTTTTTGCTAATTTATTTGCGTACGTTCTCTTAATTATATGTGTTTTAAACAGACATAAAAAAAATGCCAATCTGTGCTGTTGCACTCGTTGTAGGTAAAGGAAACTGCAAGGGTAATAAACTAGTAAATATATCTCTTTACTCTTTTCCTATGGCTCCAGAAATTTGACGTACATGGGAGCTCAAATGGAAAATGAAATACACAATTAATGTATTAATCACAGATTTTAATCGAATATGTTCCGTTCATTTTGCCGATAGTTACTTTGATATTTGTGGTGCTAAATGGAAAGTTAACTAAAATGTAAAGAACTTCAAAACACATCGAATGTTGCCAGTGTTAATAAAATAGTTCCAACATGTAAGTAATTTTGAACATATTTTAATAGGTTAAGTGTATTTTATTCAGTTTTTTCATTTATTGGTGTGGATTTTAAATATGTATGAATATGTTTAATGTTCTCAAACGTGATATTATAATTTCTAACAATATTAGACAGAAAGGACTTAATTTGTCACCCATAAGGCTTTGTGAAGGTTAAGCCATGTTCTCACGTGCCATGTTCAGTGACTCACTGACAATGAACGTCCAAACACTCATTTCATTACACTGAATTATTTCACGCTTTCATTAAAAGTGAAAAGGAGTTATACTTTTATTAATTGTTAGTTATCATTATTAAAAAATGACAACAAAATAAATCATCTGGACACGTACAAGAATTAATGAATTCGTTTTTATTTAAATGTAAAGATTTACTTAGATATTTACAGACAATGTGTTGCTATAAGATTTCTCAAAAATTGTATTTAAGTGGCGAGACGAACAAACTGACCCATTTTTGGACTGTTACAGACAATTTGAATGTCTGTGGAATATTAGTAGTGATGTGTATAGAATAAAACAGCAAGTGGTGCAATTTTAATAAATGAAACAGTAGTTGATCATTCGCAACATGATCATTTTGATAAATGACATGTGTGGACAAATTCCTGTAACTTTTATTTTCATTAAAAATAAATCAATTGAAGTTAATCATTGAAAGAGACACATCAGAACACGGATATAAGTGCTGGCTAGTGTACTGAGTGACGTCACACGCTCAGCCAATCGGACGTGTTTCTCCAACTGCCGCTAACTACTATTCTCTTTACATTGGTAAAAAATGGTTAAATTTATAATAAGAAATGACATTAAACTTATTCTAATGTTGTGATATCACATACACGCGCAAATACAAACACACACAAATATTTTATTACTTAACTTAATGTAACCTTTTCCTCATAAATCTTAACAATAATTTTACTGTGTTTCTATATTATGTAATGTATCTGTATTTAGCTCAAGTTTTTCTTTGTTATTATTTGTCCGTTATTCTATTGGTTTTTTGTCTGTTTTTTTGTCTTTTGTATACATATTTATATATAGAGACAGATGTATGTAGGATATATTACAAATCGATATTCATATAAACAAATCTGAATAAATTTAATTGTAAGTGGTGATAATAACTTGATTTATTAGATTAAAACCAAATATTTAAAATAATTGTGTAGTCAAAAAATTTTTCAATAAATTTAAGTGTATAAAGTTACATGAATAACCACAATTTAATCCTCGTACTAATTTAATCATAAAATCACCAACAAAATATTTGATCTTCGATTTATATTTCATATATTCGATTCGAGTTCACTTTGAAATAAAAAAGTGAATGTCGCACATCCTTAATATTAATATTAAAAGTAATAATAAGTGCGATAAGCAGTGCGATCGGCTCTATGGCGCTCTTCTTTAAGATTCGGATGGACATCTCAAAGTTTTGCAAATCTCTCATCCAAGTAGTTCCCTGTATTATCACCTCACCAGAGGTGCGCTGCTGTAGTTATGGCAGTCACCCCACCAAACCCTCTCATCTCCACTATTTTACCCCCC
>CABFWB010001103.1:177019-187025 GCA_902151455.1 Timema bartmani | reverse complement strand
GGCCTGTTATAGGTCTTACGACTGTTGGTCAGCACTATAATAAAGGAAATTGAAATTGAAATTGAAATTATTATTATTATATGCTTTAACTACCTTTTATTAGGTTGAAGTTCACTACATTTCTGTCATTTTTACAGGATTGGTTTTGAAGCCTTATTTTTATTTAAACTCTTACTAAGATTCCTATACCTTGTAGAGAGCTCCAAAATGTAAACCCAGCCCAAGCATCAAATGCTCTTGATATGCCACTGACTATTTGTATAGTTTCTCATTGAACAATATCAATATAACCATGACAATCACAAACCAATTAATTTTAAAAATAATCTTTGAAATGAAACATTATTAAGCCCTCAAAGCCCCAGACGAAAGCAATCCATAGAAAACGCAATGTGAAAATAAATTATATAGATTGTTACAAAAACATATTGGGAAAAAGATCATCAGAGTTTAACAAAGAGTATAAATTAAATAATAGGCTGTTTAATACACAG
This sequence comes from Timema bartmani, assembly GCA_902151455.1. Lineage (NCBI taxonomy): Eukaryota > Metazoa > Arthropoda > Insecta > Phasmatodea > Timematidae > Timema > Timema bartmani. The sequence goes on along the minus strand of CABFWB010001103.1, from coordinate 186,531 downwards.
ATTGGTCACTCATATTAGCTGTAAAATTTCAATTTTTTACCAAAACTAAAAGTTATTTTTTAAAAATTTTGTTTAGTTTTGAGCCATCTCTTTCTTGGATACAATTCCAAATTTCAACTTCTCATTATTTTATAATTATCTGGTTTGGTCATTTTACAGTAAACGAATGAAATTATTTTAATTTCCTACTACACCTACAAGTGTTTTTATGTATTAATTTTTTAAGTTCTAGCCTCCACCATAACCCCACCTATTTTACAAATCTTATTTATAAAAATAAAAATACTTAAATACTTCTATAGTTATTTGAGGTAGTTCATAGATCTACCCAGTTTTAGTTTTTTAATACACCAAAAAGGGTTTCTTTTTTAAGTTTTGGAAATGTCAATCCCCCAGTTCACACCCACATTCCATTAACTATTTTTTTTTATTAAAATTTTCAAAATCTTTTGATTATTTAAGATTGTACCTCTACATGTATATAAGTATTTAAATTTTTTATCATACGGTGTTTTATTCCATTAGTTCAGGTGGTTTTTTGAGGGTACCCCTCTCCCCTATTTTACAATGCTTAATTTAGAAATTTTTAATTTTCTTCAGAGGTCTTGGGTTGGATCTTAAACCTGCATGATGCTATGATTGGTCATTAGTTCCTATTGTCAGACTTCTCATAGTTTATGAATTAGATCTTTGGATGGACTAAAAAGTAGTGTTCTATTGCCACAATTTTCTTTCAAGATTACCGTAATTTTTAATATACATCCAGAAATCTTTAAAAGTGGTTTCAATCAAAATCCGATAAGAAAGAGCTGAGAAAAGGGCACAAAATTTTATTTTTTAGCCGCAATCTTGAAACAAAAGTCTGATGTAACTTTTAATTAGTCTATATATTAACTAGACGTCTAGGTTATATCGATGAACAATTTTAGACAAATGGTATAGTAGTTTGAGCCTGAATAAGCGATAAACAGACAGAAAATATTTCATTTCTATACATTATTAGTATAAGATAAAAAAAAGGGGGTCTAATGCTCACATCCGTTAGTTTACTTATTAACTAAACAAAGTTTAAGATTTTCCCTGTCATTAATCCGGCATCCTTCAGCTCCAGCAATCACGCTGTTTAATACTTCAGGCTCACATATATGTAGTAGCAAAAACTAAGGTTTCTCAAAGAACGTTGGATAATACCAAGTTTCCGCTTTCTATGTTTCTTTGTCTTTTAGCTACCCGAATATGTAGTCACAATGTCCAATGTGTCAGGCTCACTATGGATGTATAAAAATGTCTTAGACGCAAACCCTAAATATTTACCTAGCTATTTATTTAAAGGTTATAACGTTAATTTAGTTTGAAGATGTATTTCCCAGTAATCACGTGAAATAGGGCATTGGACTTGAAATATTTGATTTTAAAAATACGCACGATGTGAACACCTTGTGGTTTCATTTATTATACCTGAAACGGTCCACCTTTCTTTTGGTCTGGCGTTTGGAATTATACATACCAGTGGTCACGGTGTTTAAGGTGTAAAGAACCCAATATACAGTCAACTCCGTCTCTAGTGAACTACTATAGACTCATGGTTCACAATGTGCGCATTCACTTAAACTTAAGTGAGAGTGGTAAAAATATCATAAGCAAAATGAAGGATATTGAAATCTATTAATTAACATTTAAATGATCGGCTACGTTCTGTTGCTTGGTGTTTACCCTTTTAATTAACATTTTCTATTAATCCTTCTCAAGAGTCTGGGTTTATTCCACACTCGATTTCAAATTGTAGAGTACTGCACATTCAATAAAACTAATAAAAGTCCTGACATCCTCAAACACATATTTCATTGCCGAACACTTTCTTGACGCTCGTGTTAAGGCCAGTTCACACAGAACGCTATTCTAAGCTATGCTGTGCTAAGGTTTTGTCAATTTGGTTTCACATTCATTTCTAAGCTAAGCTATGGTTCTTATTTCCCCTCCAGAATCCACTGTGATTTCTTTCTGGTCGGATCCAGTGAAGTTCAGTTATGGAATTCTCCAAAATGTGTTGTTTGAGATCTGATGATAATACTGAGCAAGAGCTGAGCAAGAGGAGCTGCTGCTGTTAGCAGTTGTTTTAGAAGATGAAGAAAATTTAGGAGGTGTAGGTTGACTTATTTAATTAACGGTTTCATTGCAATATAAAAACACTTATTAAATATAAAACCTAAATAGCATATTACTTAAATACACGTGAAACAAACTGGAAATAAAATGTCAACACCTCTTTGGTTATTTTCACCAAACCAGCACTGCGTCTGTTCAACTCGTATCGCATGCTGCGTTATACGCATACGCAACGTAATATGGCTTAAGAATGAAGATGGAAAATTTCCCCAGCCAGAAATCGGGGAAAAAAAATAGCTCGGCGTAGCAAAGCATAGCTTAGCTTAGTATTCTGTGTGGACCAGCACATTTAAATACATGGTCCACTATTTTTCTAAATAGCAGAACAAATCATATCTTAGCTTAGCTTTCAGTGTGGACAGGTCTTTAGTCATCTTTAATAATATTTAGGTTCATGATAGAACCACTTTTCACAGCCTATACGGTGTCTTAATCTGGTGAGATTTAATTATTTATAAAATCATAGTTTTACCCGCTCCGGTGGCCGAATGAACTAAGACGTCACTCTCACAATCAACCAAAATGTTGATGACACGAATATTAGGGTTAAAATACCGTTTGGGTGTACAGAGGGGCGTTTTTCCTTAATGGTTTTCCACTCTCCTTCCAAGTAATTGTGGGTATACTTTCTTTATACAACCATCCTCATCCCTAACACGTTAGTGTAGTTAAAACATAAACTTATAGTACAAATGTTGTGTGGGGAAAATATATTTGGTTATGTCGATAAGGTTTTTAATTTCAAAAGGATCGTCATTAAAATATTTTAGCAGTTCTTGAGTGACATTTCATCCTCTACATAAATGTTACACATCCAGTAGCTTAACCAGCGTGCCGGAAGTAGTTCTGAATAGTGGTCACTGCCACATTTCTCAATGCCTTATAGGCAAAAGGTACAGCATACAGTGAAGAAACCTGACTATTTCCTTGACGCAATCGTGGTATGAAGCTGGGGTGAAGTGGGAATGGGCTCTCAGACTTTCATCCACTTCCCATTCCATAATTTCAGTTGCTTTATGTACTACCGAAATAATAACTATGGTATAGAAACAGTTTCTTTAAGTCTTTAGTTCAAACACAAATAAAGGGTTGTTTTCATAAAGTTATAATGTTGAATTACATTTTTTCTTTGACATTTTAGTTTTTAGATCCACTAAAACCGAATTTGATGAATCACAAGAAAAAATGTTTTAATACATATTGAAATGTATGGGGATCGGAACAAATTAATTATGTTCATTGTAGCCGAATGTTCACTACAATAATATTCCACTAAATCCGAAGTTTAGCAATGTATAAATAATAGTAAAAGAAAATACATATAAGGCTGCACACGCTTAGGTTTCTTTGAGTACGCAGGCTTATTCCTAGTTTCATCTGGTAATTTTTCTTGGTTTTGGAAATACCCTGGCAGTATTCACGTAGTCTTAGGTGTAAAGCTAGAATTATATGAAGAGATTAGAAAAAGTCACAGTCTCAAGCTTCTCGGAGTACACATGCTAAGCTATTCCCTTTATATGTTTTCATTTTCATCCACATAGCTCATCACGTGATCTAAGAAATCAAACAATACATTGTGAGGGTAAACATAATAAATTGGAGATGCACACCCCAAGATTTCTTCAGGGACGTAAATTAATGCTCAATATAGGCCTAAATTAAATAGTGGGCAAACGATCGAATGATGTCAGGCTTACAAAAGTGTATAATATAACATATAGACAATCAATTTCACACACCTAAACTTTCTGTTATAAGAATGCAAGGAATCAGATTTCAGGTAGTCTAAATGCTGAATAAAGTATACCTGTCAGCCGGTACACATATATTGCGAAAATACCTGTAGTCCCATTCAAATCCTAGCCCCTACCCTAAACCAACCTAAATTAACCTATCTTAATCTAACCTAACCAACACTAACCTAACTTAATTTAACTTAATCTAGCCTAACATAACCTAACTTTCCATTTTGAACAAAGTAATAATGAATTTAATTTTTAACCCGAAGTTCATGTGAGGGTATTATACCGAGCTAGGATGCTCCGCAATTCATGTGTATCGACACCAGCAGCCAAGCGGCTAAAGGCGTTAAGATCTCAATATAGGTAAAAGTTTTAGAAAATAGGCTATTTAGGGGCACATCTTCAGGCATTCCTAAGTTCCTATGCAAAGTTTATTGGTCTTAAAGTTCCATTGTTTTCCCGCACATGTACTGTGCTATAAATAATATTTCATTAAATATATTTATTTCCTTGGCTACAGTGAAGTTTAAACTGCATTTTAATGGAAGAAAACATTTATTTTCTGAATATTTCTCTATGTTAAATTAAGATTAAATCAAATAAAGATGTGAAACGTTACCTATGTTAATCTTTTATAGGTCAAAGAAACACATTTTTCCTACTAGTTTGAATACAAAATAACCAACACAAAATATAATTTATGTTTGGAATTTAAGATTTAAATTAATTTTGTAATTAGGTGACTTGGTGGTCTAGGTGTAAGGTTTCAGACTTCTGTGTTGGGGGTCCGCGGTTCAATTCTCGTTCCTGGCACAGATTTATCTGATTGCCAAACCCTTCCTTCACCTCTGACAAGACGTGTATTAATCACAACTTATGACTGTGTGGAATGCCAGGCCTCCACCGTGGTTCGGATTCCACGTTAAACTGTAGTTCCTCCACTTCATCTCACAATCACCCTACAATTACACATTAGCGTAAGTGCGTGTAACCCGAACGGGTAGTAAGACGCGGTGCTAATAATAATAATATTAATAATGTTTTCATTGGATCCTACAACCTCCTTCCAGCAAACCTTTGTCCCGAGGAGTTTCGAAAGTTTTCCGCATGGAGCGCTGTTTTCAATCCTCTGCGACAAGGGTCCTTAACAGACCCCGTCTCCATCGTCAGCAAGTCCAGTCTATTGCAAAAGNATAATAATAATAATAATAATAATATTTTGTAATTCTATAATTGCTTTTGATTTGTCGATCTAGTAAGACAGAAAGCAGGAACTCCACATTCAATAGGGGGATACAATGATTGATCACGTAGTCTAGGACAGAATATTTGAAAAACCATCAATTGTATTAGATTTTAATGGATAAAATTAAAGATTGAGTTGTGAACCTAATTACATTATATATGATTGTGAATGAAACCTCACATAGCTAGGTTAATGAAGTGTAAGAAATGTCATATATTTATTATAAACATCTATTTAAAGCATAACAGGATTGAATACAAATATGTTTTTAGCTAATCTTTCTACCATTTTTTTCTTTTCTTTTTGTATATATAAATTTAGGGCCTTTTTTATATTTTAGAGCATATTATATAAACCATATTCATTGCATATATTGAATATTTTTAGTAATTTTCAAAATGGTTTCTTTTAATTTTTATATGTTAACAAATATATATTTTTCAAATGCGAATGGCCTAATTTTATCAGGCTATCTTCATATTTATAATAATAGAACAGTAATAAGGAAGGTAGAATTTAGAGAAAATGTAGTGTGGGTAATCAATTTATTTAAAAAAAAAGCGCAATATACCCGGCTGGTATTTAAACCCTGATCTCTCCATCACAAGCAATGCAGTTAATGTGAAAAAGACCTGTTAAGCCCTGCGATCACTGCTATGGTGTTTTATAGATTTATTTAATTAATTAGTAATTAATTTAATTGTGACTAATAATTAATCCATATTTTTAAGGATTGAAGATTTGAGGTATGGTACACATACAATGGTTTGAACTTATTCACAATAGGTGCGCTTAATTTGAACTAAGTAAGTGATATTATCATTTTAACAAATAATATATCTAAATTATTTATACATTATTTTTAGACATCTTTAATTAATATAAGGTGAATTTTAAATCTACGTAGCTATAGTGGTAAAGTGTGTTTTAACATATTAGGCCTTTTTTATTATAGGTATATTTTCAAAATTATTTCTTGGAATTTTATTGCATAAGCATTCGAGCTATATGTGAAACTAAAAAACTTTATTCTTCTATGCAACTATAGTAAGTTTACAACATTTGGGCCTATATTTTAATCTATGGTTTAAACCATGATACCCACTTTGGTGGTCGAATAGTCTAAGGCATCACTCTCTCAATAGACTGGACTACTTATAATGGCGAGTTGAGGGTTAAAATCCCAGTGATTTATCCTGAATAATCTTCCAATCTCCCTCCACGTAAAAGCAGGTACACTTCCTTAAAATTCCCCTCCCTCAATCCTAAGACATTAGCGCAATTAATCCATATGTGTGAAAACTGAATGGGTAGTCAGACGCACTGATAAAAAAAATCATTACTTCAAACTGTAGTGAATAAAGACACTATTCTGGTTAATGTTTTAACAATTTTTTTATGTTCTTTAGTTTTGTTAGCATAGAATTGTGTTAAAAATTGATGTTGAGTTTTTAATCTCAAAGAATTAGCAAAAAATTTACATTTAATTGATTATGACAGTTTTTATTTTGAAAAATCATCCGTCTGTATGACATGTATTGTTTGACTCACCCCTACGACAATCTTCACTACACATCCAGTAAATGTTGATCAGACTTTGAAGCTTATTATTTGCGTTGTTTGCTGCAATGTGAGCTAGCACTGTATTCGCTGCAAATCGTTGTTATGAATATATGGCGCGTAAAATATGTGTTTATGATTGTTTTAGACAAACAATATTCCTACAGTAGCCTTGATATATAAACATTATTTTGCTGTTTTCATTTAAAATCTAATATCATCTTTTAGGAATTATTTAATTAAATATTATAAATAATTTATGTGCTAATTTTAATTGATATAAAACAGTTTGTATTTGGATTGAGTGAACTATTTCAATCTTGAGTTATCGGCTTAGTAGAGTTATAAGAAATCACTCATCTATTTAGACATTTGACCACGCTTTTTCTTCCGTTTGTATGTATAGTTAAATACATACAGCAATATCTTCACTGTTAAATCTGCTTATATATGTTACTGATATTAATATATAGAGAAAAAAATTCAGAATGTCCCCCAATAGGAATTATACACAAATTCTCTCAGTTGTCATAAGCTGCCCTTTGACTTTAATACATGTTCTTATATATCATAATAGTTTTAAAATTACTGTGTAGATTAAATTAAAATAATAGATATTTAGCATCACCAAGCATATTTAAATACTTTCACAGTCATGAGCGAACAGTTATTATAGCTGATATGTATGTTAATAATAAGGTACTTGTTGTAAGCTATTATTTATTTTAATTGGTGACCATATTGCCAACAACTATGAAACTAGAACTTAGTGGTTCAAGCTCATCTTCAATATTTCAAATGCATGCGTACTAGTATGCGACGATAATAGCACAGTTTGAATTCATTAGGGGCGTTAGAACATTTGTTGACAAGCGGGACAAAATGATGTAATATCCATATTAAGATAGAATGAGTAAGAAACACATTTGGGTACGTGAAAATAATTTAGCACAACCCAATAATATATTTTATATCTTTTATTTCACCCTGATCTTTAGTACTACTTTTACTTTCTCATATAAAGAGAGTATTATAGTCATGACAAATTTTGACGCCGATTCTATGTTTTATGTGGTCTGGAGCTAGTAAAAGTGAGTTTTAAAACTATTGATATCCCCATTTCAGTTTATCTGTTTCTGATCACAGATCTGAAATGATTTGATGGATTTTTTTCAAACATAATATTTAGATTTTATAGGGCCATATAGAGTTTTTTATCTCAAATTTATCTCTCAAATAAAGGGTTTAGTAATTTTGGAGGGTTTAATTATATTTTTAAAATGGTACTAACGAGTTTATTTAAAATGGCTACATGGCGAATGTTTGAAATTACAAATAAAGTTGTATACTTTTGTTTTGGGGGAAAAATCGTTTAAGGGCAGTTTATAAGTGACTGATTTTTTAAGATTTTAATATTTTAAAAATGGTTAAGGAGATTTGTTTCAAAATGGGTATATGATAGGTTTTTTATATTATAAATAATTATTTATGTATATATATATAGATATATGTTTATCATAAAAAAACATATTTGGTAGTTAACTGATGAATAGTTTTAGAAAAATTGGAGCTTATTTTAAAATTGCTCTCATGAATTTGTTCTTAACTAGTATTTGGAGACTTTTTTATATTATAAATAATAATATATGTTGATAATTTTAAATAAAATAACTCAAAGGTAGCTTACTTATGAAAAATTTTTATAAAATTTGGAATATTTGGACAATGATCTAAAAGAATAAGCTCAAAATGTGTATCTGGGAATTGTTTTTCATGATATAAATAAGAGCTTATTTTTATTTTACAAACATGAATAATTTGAGGGTAGTTTAAAATTAACTAATTTTTTAAAATTTGAAATTTACTAACTAAAAAGTGTTTGAACAACTTTGTTTAAAATTTATAAACGAAAAATGCTTATTGTTATAAACAAGTTGATCGGTTTGTTTTTCTGAGTAGAACTCACTCAAGAATAATCGCTGTAAACCTATGTTTGAAAATTTTGTTCTCATATATAATGCTATATATGAGAAAATGTGTACGGGTGTGTCATTCATTTGTTTAATTGATGGTTACAATTCAAAGTAACGAATTTTATTATTAGATCATCGGCCCTTGTTTGAATTAAAGGTTTGCTTATAAATAGGCCCCCTTTATTTTCCTTTTTCCTACATAATTACAAAACAATAATAAGTTGGCGCAAACTTTGGTGACCACGTGGTTTAAAGTGCTTCTCTCACAGTAGACTATACTGTATATCGAGGTTCAATTATCAGTTGGGTGAACTAAGGGTGTTTTTATCAAAACGATTTTCTGATTTCCCTTCACGTAAATGTGGGTACACTTCTTAAAATTATAACCTTCCTATCCCTAAAACCTAAAACCATTAGTGTAATTAGTACATAAGCGTATAAGCCAAACGAGTAGCATAGTAGTAGAACTGGTGCTATATATATGTATATATAAATATATATGTATACATAAATATATATGTATATATAAATATATATGTATATATAAATATATATGTATATATAAATATATATGTATATATAAATATATATTAGTATGTATATATATATTTGTATGTAAATATATATTTGTATGCATATATATATATTGTATGTATATATATTGATATATATATTTGTATGTATATATATTAATATATATTTGTGTGTATATATATTAATATATATTTGTATGTATGTATATTAATATATATTTGTATGTATATATATTAATATATCATAAAATCATTGCTTTATTTTTCGTAAGACCTGGTCCTTCTTACCTCC
>CABFWB010001103.1:154384-176804 GCA_902151455.1 Timema bartmani | reverse complement strand
CCCAGAAATATATCAGGGGAGATAAATGGGCCTATCCCCCCCTCCCCCAGTTCCTGTGATTATGGCTTCAATGTTTCAACACTTAAACTAAATAGTAGCCAGACCCTTATATCTTAGACCTTGGTATGGCTGTATCTATATAATAAGAGTTATTTACGGCTCGTCTGGCCATAGACTATGTAAGCTCGACCTGAATGGGATACGAAATGACAAAGTTACCAGAGCTTGCTAGTCAACGCATGAGCCAGAACGCTTTAGTGATCTTAGCCATAGCATTGGGCGGATGATGAAGTAAAATATATTTAAAACAATGGTAGTATCTACAAATATGATGAAAATATTATCAATACTTTAACTTCTGTGAAATTCAGTACACACTATACACATTTTAAACTGTAATTAGCTAATTTACAAATGGCAAATATCGTCAAAATATTTTAATCTTTGAAATAAAACTATTTTCTAAACATTTACTAAATTTTCTCTAGCCTTTATTTATGCACCAAAGAGATGTGTATGAATTTATCACATTTGATTGATTTTTAATTCTAGCCATTAGTACCTAAAAAGTAGTTTTTAACCTTTAAATTACTCAAATTGCTTCCATTAATTAGGGTCTATCATAAAAATTTCCTAGTAGTTTCTAGAGACATTTGATATTAAAAAAATGTATTGGCCTCCTGTAGCTAGGGATGGGGCTGTGCCCCCTGACTACCACCTCTCCCCCGTTTTTTTATCCTGTTTATTATATGCCCACTACCAACCCCTTTAGTAAATTTCTTGGGGCGCCACTGGTTACGAACAACATTGTAACTATAATGTAGTGTTGTTTCTTTTTTTCTAAACATTCAGACCTCGCCTACGCAGCTTAAAGCCCAGGTGTGTGCTACAGTTCTTATCTTCATGTTCTTGGCAAAGAAATCGTGCGTACCGGTCTCCCAACTGGTCCATAAATTTAAGAAGGTTTATATTTCTCATCGTAGCTGCGTAGTAGCACAGATGTGAGACCATTGGAAACAGCTGATCAGTACAATAAGTCAAACTTTTCCAATGACAGAATGATAAGTATGGCTTTACAAGGTCAAACGGAGGTACATAGAACTTAGCTGTAGGTGCTTATATATTTGGTATATGAGGGAAAACAGCTATCGAACCCACCAGCCAAATTTATTTCCAATTGTTTACTATATCTAAAACATAAAACCATGTGAATTGCAATTTACTAAAAATATTATGTGTAGGCTAATGTTCAAAATGTTCACCAATTTAAAACAGAAACAAGGCTAGTATATTTTAAACTCTTATACAAACAAGCCTACAGTTAAATATATAAAAACCTAATATTCTACCTCTAATCAGTTGTCGAACAACATTTAATTTTGGCCTCATGAGTGGAAGCCAAAAATCAGTACAAGCATTCCTTTTTACTTTCTCTCTATCTTACAGGTAGAGAAAGTATTGTGATCGTCAAAAAAATCGAACTCGAGATTTTGATGAATTTTGACGTTTCATGACTTCCTGAATCCGAAAAAGTGGTTTTTGAATGTCTGTCTGTCTGTCTGTCTGTCTGTCTGTCTGTCTGTACCTCCAACTAGAGCCTAAACTATTTTACCGATTGAGCTGAAACTTGATATCTAGGGTTTTCATAGGGTTGCCCCGAGGGGTTTTTGGAATTGGATATCTACCCCTAAAATTAAGGGTAGTTTACTGAAGGGAAAAAAGAGAAAAAGTCGATTTTCTCAAAATCGGCTCTAACGATTTTGATTAAATTTCATTTATGAACATTAATAAATATTCCAAACAAAATGGCTACTCTCAATATTTCGGCAAAATGGCTTTAAGGGCTCCGGTCTGATGCGTAAATTAACATTTTTTATAATAGCTCCGAAACTATTTGAGATATGAAATTACTTAGCATTACAAATATGTATATATATTTATAATACAAATATTTTATTCGAAACATATTTTTATAAAATCAATAATTTTCAATCTATACGCAATTATATATATATTTTTAGCTTTTTGGACATTAAAGCTTAAGTATTGCGATCGTAAAAAAAACTAACCTGAAATGTTGATGGATTTCGACGTCTCATGACCCCCCGAACCCTAAAAAATAGTCTTTGCAATGCCGTCTGTCTGTGTGTCTATTAAAACTTAAAATTAAGGGTAGTTTACTGAAGGGCAAAAAGAGAAAAAGTCGATTTTCTCAAAATCGGCTCTAACGATTTTGATTAAATTTCATTTATGAACATTAATAAATATTCCAAACAAAATGGCTACTCTCAATATTTCGGCAAAATGGCTTTAAGGGCTCCGGTCTGATGCGTAAATTAACATTTTTTATAATAGCTCCGAAACTATTTGAGATATGAAATTACTTAGCATTACAAATATGTATATATATTTATAATACAAATATTTTATTCGAAACATATTTTTATAAAATCAATAATTTTCAATCTATACGCAATTATATATATATTTTTAGCTTTTTGGACATTAAAGCTTAAGTATTGCGATCGTAAAAAAAACTAACCTGAAATGTTGATGGATGTCGACGTCTCATGACCCCCCGAACCCTAAAAAATAGTCTTTGCAATGCCGTCTGTCTGTGTGTCTATTAAAACTTAAAATTAAGGGTAGTTTACTGAAGGGCAAAAAGAGAAAAAGTCGATTTTCTCAAAATCGGCTCTAACGATTTTGATTAAATTTCATTTATAAACATTAATAAATATTCCAAACAAAATGGCTACCCTCAATATTTCGGCAAAATGGCTTTAAGGGCTCCGGTCTGATGCGTCAATTAACATTTTTTATAATAGCTCCGAAACTATTTGAGATATGAAATTACTTAGCATTACAAATATGTATATATATTTATAATACAGATATTTTATCCGAAACATATTTTTATAAAATCAATAACTTTCAATCTATACGCAATTATATGAATTTTTTTAACTTTTTGGACATTAAAGTTTAAGTATTGCGACCGTAAAAAAAAACTAACCTGAAATGTTGATGGATGTCGACGTCTCATGACCCCCCGAACCCTAAAAAATAGTCTTTGCAATGCCGTCTGTCTGTGTGTCTATAAAAACTTAAAATTAAGGGTAGTTTACTGAAGGGCGAAAAGAGAAAAATTTGGTTTTCTCAAAATCTGCTTAAACGATTTTGATTAAAATTCGTATCTAGGCGTTGATTAAGATTATAAATAAACTGGCTATTTTCATTTTCCTATGAAAATGATTTTTAGGGTACATTACAGAAGCGTTAATTTCCGTATCTCCACAACTATTGGAGAAACTAAACAACTTATCATTGCAAAATTGTAGGACTATTAGAAATAAAAAACTTTTATTTGACATATATTTTTATAAAAACAGCAGTTTCTGAGATATTTGCAAATATATTAATACAATTTTGTGAGCTTTAGTTGTAAACATATACTACTTAAGTCTTAACGCAATAATACTCCAATGCCATAGAGTAATTAAATATAAGTAAGTATCTAAAAAAAGTATGTTATTTTTCCTTAAATCTCTTAGGAGAAATGTTTGCATAGCAATGATCTATCTCCATTTTAGACTCAATAGTCAATATTTACATTTTTTATTGGTCAAAATGTATAAATGAATAATTAAATATCAATGCGATGACTTGAAGATCTGCAACGTCTTTTAAAATGTTAAAATTTTAACCAGAAATCGAAATTTTAATACGAAGTGTTGACCCTTTTGGAAGACATTAAACTGTTTGAAATTTTCTTAGGTGGACAAAGATGCGCCTCTTTTCTCATTGATTCTATATCATTGTATATTATTTTATGCGTGTTCTTATGTGGAGTGGTGATGATACAATGTACATTATTCCGTTCAGAAATCTTACGAGTTTATAGAAAGAGAGAGAAAGTCTGTGCGGTGTGCCGTACCATTTATTTTTTATGGAGTGGCAAGTTAGTCTCACATTTGTTTGATCAAACCAGCAATAGTGACAGGATGATTATGATGTATGAGAATTTACTATTTAAGAGTAAAAACGTTATTTCAATTTTGAGCTTAATTAAAGCTAAAAATATGTCCCAAAGTTGTAGGCTCATCCTTAGGAATGTAACGTGCAGAATTCAGGAAAACGATCTGTTTGTATGCTGACTATAAAGGTTTAGACCGTTATGGAAATTCAAATATCTTACAGATTAGTTCAATCTCTAATACATCTACCTATAAAGCCAAGGACACTAAGTTTTATTCACAACAACATCTCAAATGGTTTTTATTTCATCTGACACAAAAAAATTGTCAATTCTGAAATGGTAATTATAGTAAGCAATTTCATAACTTAAAAAAATTTGTATTTGAAACATTTATAATCAACAGACCTATAAGTTTACACCTCATTTATACTTCTCTAAGCTTAGGCATAGACATGATTATTAAAAGCTGTATATTAACTGATATTTTGTACGTGGTAATAACTTTATCACACATATATATATATATATATATATATATCTCAATGGGTTTTTGTAATGCAGGCTACACATTCTCTATAGTTTCCCCTGTCTATTCGAACCCATAGCCTACACAATGGCTGCAATTATTATAAAATAGATAAATTTAGTCTCATACAAGTAATAAATAAATATATTTTAAGTTATTATTTTTAATATAAACTTTGTGTACAAGAATTATTTTGTTAAAGGGAACAGGGTTGAAGCGAGGGCTCAAGTGTTGACTGCAGAACCCATTTTTCTGCAAATAGTGGAAAAAGCTAACAATAAATTAGGTAAAAGGGCTTACACCTCGATGTAGGAGTAGGAGTATTTAAAAAGAACATTAGAGATAACTCCTCCTCGGAATTATTTGAAGGTTTAAAAAAATGGTAATTGGAATTTGATGTGCATTCTTCGTAAAAACACAAACACATATTTTTATCTTTCACAAATATGTTGTGCTACGCGTCTTACAGCCTATCCGGAAGAAAGGTCACACATATTTACCCTTTTAGGACAGGAGAGAGGAGGGAAAATGTGAAAGCACACTTTTTTTTTTAGATAATTAAAGAGACTAGAGGGTCATAATAAATAACAGGCAACTATGTCAAGCTGAGGAAGAAACTTATGACCAATGTAATCTAGAGCAAAATTACTTAAGATACACGCCAAAATCCCTCCCAAACACGAACTTCATCGTTGTTGAATCTCCACGATGAAGGCCTCCTGACCCCTCAAAATCAAGTGTGGTCAAATTAATATTATAATGTGTTGTTTTCATCGATATTATTTTTAAAAAAAGGATTTCTGTTCAGTTTAAATAGTTAATGATAGAGATGGAAAAAGACATTAACAACCAATCTAGGCCTACCTAGGCCTTTTTCAGACGATCCGACTTTTCGTTGGGTGCCGACGTTTCGTGTGGTTCTTATGAGTGACTTAACACGGTACGAACCATGCCGTGTCCGGCCACCGTTGTCAGCACAGCACCCATTTCAATTCTGCACGGTATTTGTCCGTCCATGGCGTTAAATGTACACAGAGTTAAATGTGCGTGTTCATACTTGCCGACTTTTCACCGTCCGGTGGACACAGTTCAGTACATTATAGGCAACGATATAGATAGTGTGTGTCACAGAGGTGTCGTGCTTTGTTCGTGTATTTTAAAATAGGCTAGAGTTTATTGATAATGGGGGGTCATGTGATAGATGTAGAGCTATTAATAACTTGAGTATCAAATAGACCGGTTCTTTGGATATAAGCCTAGAAGACTGCAAGTAACGTATGGAAACTACAGCAGCATGGAGGGAAGTATTCAAGCAATTGAACCCGAACTTCAAGGAAATGAGTGATGTAGAAAAAAACAAATATGGTAAGATTTTAGACTTGTTAGTAGGATGGTTCTTCCAAATATGGGATTACGTAGGCCACTTCTTTCTCAATAAAATTCAAAAATTGTCCCTAAATTATTTTATTAAATTATCAGTTTAAACACTGTCACACAAACATCCAAGATGAATGAGGAAACGTTCATAATATAATATTTCAGGAAATAATTAAAGCCTCCACATTTAATTAAATACCTATATCTAGGCTTGCCAGATTTCTGAAATGTTCAACCGGGACACCGGAATGCCGAAATTTAAACATTTTATTTCTTACATATTAATATTTATATATAAGTTACTTAAGTAAGAAGAAACACTTTGAATGAGGGATACAAATTTGATCTATATTTACATGTACCTTTCATTGACTAGGACTTTTTTTATAAAGCCTTTTTTGGTTTTAATCTTGTTGTAAAAATCTTCACAAGCTAATCCGATATTAATTTTACATGTCATCAAGCCTTGAACCGTAGATTCCTTCCTTAAACCCCTATCATCAGTCCCTGCATTGTTAATCAACGAAAATACTATCTCAACTGGTGCTGATGTCCCAAGTAAGCAGAAGGCATACTCAACAATCTTGATCAGATTGGGGGCTTCTATGTGATTCTCCTTGAAGTGACCAAACAGCCTGAGCCATTTTTCTTCACTTGAAATAATCACATCTCTGGTAGTCCCTTCTTGCTTCCACTGTTCCCAATTTGACTGCAAATACTCCTTAGCAAGCACAAGTTCGTCAAACAGCTGATCATTGTTTATTTTCATATCGGGTACATCAAGACTGCTATTAATAATTTCAGCAGAAGTTTCGGCGTTTTCCCAATCAACAGCATTTGTTTTGGTCAGATTGACCCATGACAACTGTTTAACGTTTCCAAAACTATTCTCCCAGAGGTCCAAGTATGCAATGCATCTTTCATAAAAGCCATCAAATTCTTCTTTCACTCTGTTACGAACTTGCTCATATAGATTCCTGTAGATGTTTTTTGCGCCCATAGGGATAAAGTTTGAAGCCTTTCTTTCTGTCAGGTTTCTTTTGAGATCTTTATGAGCTTCAGCAACCTCAAAAGCTGTAGTGTTATCTTTTTCCATTCCCAGGATGGCCTTGTTAAACAGTGCAAGCTGTCCGTGGACAAACAACAAGTAGAGCTCGCCCGTTGAATCAGTAAACAACTTTTTTATTGTTGATGGGCACATTTCTTGGTCTAAAAAAAAGGCTTTCAGACCTTCAAAAATCTGTAAAATTCTTTCCAGAGCGGGCATCATTGATAGAAACCGGGTGTTCCCGTGTTGAATGAGTTTACGGTACTGTATCTCGGCATATTCACAAAATTCTTTTAGTTTAGTTACACGAACTGTGTATATGTGGAAGTATTTATAAATCTTCACCAGTAAGGCCTCAATATCGATTGGGAGACTGTCTACTGCAGTTTGCACACAATTGTGCACAATGTGTGCTCCACATCCGATTCCATTGATTTCCCGTCCTAGGCTATTCTTGAGTCGATGGAAAACATTGTTTTTCCCTGCTCTTTTCACACCACCGAAGTTAGTGTTGCAGTTATCTCCACAAAAGCCAACTACTTTGTTGTTCAAATCGTTTTGCAACAGGACAGAGCATAAGTGATTTGTAAGAATTTCAGATGTTTCACCCGCCACAGATTTGAAATCTAACAACTTTACTTGCACACCTGAATTAGGATTAAAGTAGCGCACAACAATTGGCACAAGTTTTATATCCTTTCTGTTTGATGCATCCATACTTACAGATACGTAGTTTGACTTGGTCAAGTCTTCTTTAAGCTCTTCTTGAGCTAAAGGAGCTATGACATTTAAAACTATTGCCTCACACTTAGTTTTTCCGAGTGAGAATTTAGGTTCAAAAAACTTAGAAATTAGTTTTGATGAACAAGAAGTCGAATTGAAACTTAGGCTATGGTTTGCTGTGTGGTAAGCAAATGTCGCCTCTTTCGCTGCTAAGTCTAAGTTATTGTCATTAGAACTCGCAGTCTTAAAAAAAACTGGTCAGTTTTGATGAGCTAGCAGCACATGCTAAACTCTTTTTGTGTTTACTCGACTGCAAATGATCTTTTATATCGGATCGACCACCGTGAGCAACCGAAAACTCAGAATTACAATGTGAACATTTAACTCTATCGTCTTGATGTTGATTACCAGTACCAGTACATACCTTCTTCAAAAAAGGGAATTCATTCTGTAAATCCTCGGTGAATTTACACGAACGTTTTGGCATTTTAACAGAGAACGCATAAACTTTCACTTAAAACATAAATAAAACATCGCTAGCTCACTAACACAACAGGTACCGCTGACGGGGACTGACAACTGACTGACTTATCTCAATCGCAAGCGGCTAGCGCCGAGGTGGGCGAGTCCAACGTTATTGCACACGAGGGGGTGTAGCGTGCAGCGAAATCTCATCTGGCGCTAAAGCTACACCCCTTAGTGTCCAATATTGGACTCGCCTGGAGAGCGGGACTGCGAGACAACACGATACGATAACAATATTATTAGCAGACCATTACTTTTCCACGGTTTTCACTTTTCATACAGTACAGTGAAATAAATGACAAAGTATTTATCCTAAATAATCCTTCACAGTTAATTATTTTTAGACTTTTTGGTCATCTATTATAAGAACTATAATCAAATTTATTTTTTACCGGGACGTGAAGTAAACCGGCCGGGACACCGGGACTTTGTCTGAAAACCGGGACTGTCCCGGTCAAACCGGGACGTCTGGCAAGCCTACCTATATCTAACAGATAACTAATAATAATAGAAAATATACGAAAAAAATTATTCATGTCCAATTATAATTGATATGATGAAATAATAATTATTAATCCAAGAGACTATTGATATTTGTCAATATCTTTCTTTAAACAGTAGGATAGTTCTCCCCGTTTTCTTAAATCTACACTTTCCACTGCCAGTGAAGTGACCCCTCGTTGGTCGTGAAGAAATCAGTAAAGACTTTTCGAATGTCATTTGCTGACTTGTTTCCACGTTCACCCTTCATGTCAGGAATGTCTTCAAGACCTACTATTGTGAGTGTGTCTTCAAAGCTACATCCGTCTCTCTATCTCACAAAATTATGCAGAATACAGCATGCCTTTACTATTTTAATAGATAGTTCCTTTGAGACGTTGAGTGGCCTATGGAAAATTCTCCATTTATTTGATAAGATCCCAAAACCACATTCAACATACCTCCGAGCTCTACTCAAACGGTAGTTAAATATTCGCTCTAGTTGAGTCAGGATTTTCCCCGATTAGGGCCGCATAAGATGTTTGTGAATCCCAAAGTCTTCATCTTCAATAAACACATGAGTAATGTCTTGATCTCTACATACTGGAAGGGCCTTTGGTTTGTGAAGGGGTAGTTCATTGCTAGCTATGCTTTTCCAACGCATTGAATCCTTGAAGACTGTTGAATCACAGTCTTTTCCATCAACCCCAATATTAACAAAAATAAAACTATATTCACTATCAACCACAGCAAGCAGTACAATTGAAAAAAATCTTTGTAGTTGAAAAACAAAGAACCACTATGTTGAGGCTTTATGATCTGGATGTGTTTTCCGTCTACAGCCCCAATACAATGGGGAAACTGGTTTTTTTTATTATATCCATTGGCAACAGACTACAGTTTTTCTTATATTAAAGGAGGCATACACTCGAAACGCAAATCGTCTCACACAGCATCGCAAAAATCATGAACAATCTCAGAGATGGTAGACACTCCAAATCAATAAACATAGTGAAGATCCGTGAAAGTATTACCACTTGCAAGGTACATAAAAAACAACTGGCATTAAAAACATTGAAAATAAAAACTCAACACACAAACAAAACATTGCAGAGTGATAAGGGGGTCTCAACCTCCCTTATTACCCATTTATGGCTGTCTATGCTTAGCAGCCACCTCCCTATTTCAAAAATACAACAGTTTAATAGGCCTATTTAAGGTGGTATGGAAGGGACCGTGAGCTAAGGGCAGTTTTTTGTAGTTTTTAGAGCAAAGAACATATTTGTACAAACTAAATCAAATATTTCTCCATTAGAAACATATAATTTAACATTCTATGAATGTTAATTTCAGCAGTTCTAGAATATCTGTCATGAACATAGCTGCATTAGATGACCAAACTTTTTAAATGAAGATAAAAAGTTCTCATATAATTCTAGGACACTCTTTACAGATATTAAAGAGCTGTTGAAATTAATAAGTGTAATCTAGACAATTATACTACTAGAGTATGATTTGATTCATTTTGGCAAATTAAAGGTACAAAATTACAAAAATACTACCCTTAACTCGCGTTACCTTCCATCCCACTTTAAATATTGATATTGGATTTATATTTGATTATTGATTGAATTAAAGGCTTTGGATTATTTTTGTTTATTTCAGATATGATACCAGAAAAAAATAATAACGAATATAAAAAATAATAGCAATATTAATAACGAAATCTAATAAGAACTCTTATCTTCTCTCATTATAAATACTTTGATAATTTGATGTTTCAAGAATAAATTATCCATACATCTTGAGTGGCGTAAAACAATACAAAAAGACGAAGAACTTAATAGCTAAAATTTTTTAAATGGGATAACTTGTCATAATTAGGTGATTTATATGTTTGCTAACCTAATAATTTGTTATTGCAAATTTTGTTTTTTATATATGGTAACTTTAGGCGTGCCCCTCAAAACGCATTCACATGTCACCAGTGGCACGCATGCCGCGGGTTGGCCACCTCTGGGGTAGGTGAAAGTTATACAGCAACTATCCAAAGGCAAAAGAAGGAAGTTGAAGTATTCCTCTCTGTCTCAGGTAAGTCCATAGTTGCTAAGTGGAATAAAATCCGGGACTGGCAGGTGAAGTACTTGAAGAAGCTTGAAGATGGAAAAGGAACCGGATCTGAGGCAAAATCAACTAAGAAATACACATACAGTGATCAACTGGGCTTCTTGCAGAAGAACACTAAGGTAAAGGAGACAACTTCTAGTATGGATAATTAGAGAGAAGGTACTGCTGAGAAGGAATCAAAAATTGAAATACCTAATAAGATTGATGCTCAAACATTCCGGCACCCACCATCCCCCACCACTTAACAGAAACTTAAAAAACACAAACCTGCAAAGTCATATATAGAAAAGTCAATTTTACCGAATTAACAAGAGCCAGAAGATCCTCACCTTAACTTCTTTAAAGGCATTCTTCCTAGTCTTCAAAAACTTGATGACAATGAAATGATAAAGTTCCAAGTTGAAGTCTTGAACATTCTTAAAAATTATTCATCGGTCTCGACCAAATCCTCTGAGCACCTCATGGTCTGTACATCACAAATCAAACATGCAATCGCCACCAAATTACTAGAGATCTCTACAAATGGAACTGTGTCCGCCAACCTGAATATACCCACCACCACCACCTACCACCACCACCACCACCACCTTAATCAGCTTATGGGGACACCTTGTTTTCTTCAACTCAACCCTAGATTGAAATACCTATGCCAACTGGACATAAAAGCGGATTCGAACAGCTGGGTGGTTCTCAGCCAAACAACACGGCTCCAGGTCAACACTTCGTTTCACCTATGTCAGCAGGACCAAGTATTTCTCCGCTTTCTAATGAATCAACTAGTTCTTCTTGTAATAATGAAAGCTTTTGGGATTTTCCTCAAAGTTAATCCAATAATAAGAGTGTTCAGGAATCAGAGTTAATAAAACATTTACCTTTATTTTAATTTCAATTAATTTTGTTCGTTCTATATGCATTATTCTGTAAAGAGTTTAAAATAAATACATACTGTTTCTTTTCTATAAAATACAGTAGACATTGTTATGAGCAACAGGAATAAACAGGTTGATAAAGTCTGTTTCTAAAGGCTAAATTATTTCAGATCAAAATCCCACGTACTGTAATTACTAAACCAAAGTAATATACTCTGGGAACTCTTACCTTAAAGATGCAGTAAGCCTTTCAGTTGGTGAAATGACATATCTCATCTTACTAATTTGCTTAAGGAGTGGTGGACTCAATCGATTCAGGAGTTCATCAAAACTTGCTATTGTCTTTCTAAATTAGTTGAAAGATTTTCTCTCATATTTTCTTAAATCTTGATACAAAGTGACAAAAGCTCCAGCAACTTGTCTTTGTAGATTTAAAGGATGGACCAATTTTCTTGAATTTTTTTTCCTTTTTATACACACATAGTAAAAATACAACAATTTCTTGTGACTGTCCAAGGTGGCAAATCGAGAGCAGCTAAGAGGGAACACAGAGTGAAGCCATGCTGGAGATTTTCACTATCATAGTGTTTTCAACGCCACGTCCTTTGGTATGCACGGTGCCATGCCGGACACGGCGTCAGGCGAAAAGTCGGTTCGTCTGAAAGAGGCCTTAGAGCTTTGGTCAGTGATTTCAGTCAAATAATGTGCTAATTTACCTCAACACAAGTAGGTATTGCAGATTGATGAATCACTCTTGGCAAGATCAGGATTATTGAAGCTGTTTATTATTGTTATGATTTCTTATCACGCCCTCTTACTACCTATTCAGATTATACACATTGAAGCTATTAGTTGCCTTATCATCCCCTTATTTAATTTAATAGAGTTAACAATTTATTTCAATTATAATTGCTTGGAAAAATACTTAAATTCAATTCCTTAAGTTTTTTATTTTATCCTAAGCCAAAGCTAAAATAGGAATAAGTTTTTTTAGTCTGCGTATACACGTTCGGCTTATAAGCATGAGAAAATTTTATAATTAGAATTGTTTTGAAGTTTATTATATTTTTCACAAAATATATTTATGAAATTAAAATAAGTAAAATCACCACAGTTATAGTTGTTTTATATACATTGCAATCATAATGTACGCTATTGGCTATATCAAATAGCAAGACTTACACAAGGCGAATATTGATATTTCAAAGTATTATCGGGACTTATTCTTCTCCTGTACGCTATAAAAGCTCAATTTGTTTTACTGCTGCCACATACAAATCTTCAGATTCAATATTCTGTATAGAACTTAATTGGATTGCTTAAACTTATTTAGAGGAGTAAATTGAGATACACTACATGGTTTCCTAACGATATATGTATATGTTATGGTTAAGGCCCAAAACCGGTCACTTCGCAAAATGACTGGACCCTTTGCCCAATGGCCAGATGTTCGAGTCAAATCGTAAAATATTAAAGATTATAAATTTAAATTCGCGTTCTGGCTAGTCAAAGTACGAATAGATCACGGCACCTTGGCAAATGCCTGGAATATTGGATAGAATTACACAATACAGTCCCAACTTAGCCCAGACAAACCTAATCTAACAAAGGCCTAACATAAATTAACCTAATCACTAGGGAATTCCAAATGTCATTACAGCTAATACTGCACAAAAGATTAATAGCAAAGAGGCTTCACAGCGTTAATAACATTTCATTCATCTCTTTCATATGGTTTGTTAAACTTTCAGAAAATGCATATTGTTCCACATAGTAAGATATAAGTGATATAAATAGAAGTATTTACTTTGGCCAGTTTCCTACGGTCAAGCCAAAGCCCGAACTGATGTTAAAATATTATATATTTCTTGCTTTTGCTGATTTCGGTGACCAAAGCAAGAATAGGCCAGTCATTTGGCAAACTGGTTGGACTTCAGACTTTGATCATGACGTGTATATATATATATATATATATATACTTTACAAAATAAAATTAACCCTACAGAGTTTCATAATTGATAATTTTTTTATTTCCATGAAAGCTTATCGTTCTATTAATAGTAATTTGCTCGTTTGGTGGATATTTGGTAATTCACAAGGTAATAGTTGAAATGTAGGCGATTCAGTAGTAAATTAAGTAGAGAACATAGCTTGTGTGTATGAGGTATAATATTAATAAAGGCAAACAAGCCGATGTTTGGTTGTTGTTCGGGACAAAACAAATAGCCTTTGGTTTGCCCGTGCCCGTCCTTTGGTTAAGGAGACCCCCTACCCCTTTCTTTCTCCATTGCCTACCACCTGTATCGTCACCGATCGTCACTAATTCGTTTATAGTTTGAAGAAATTGAACCTAAGAACCACGCAGAACTTGATCTCTGTTTGGTTTGACTTAGGCCAATGTATACATCTGAATCACGTCCTGCGTTTCCTAAACAATGTAACTTTCTTTTTAGAACCGTGTCATAGTACTAGTTTGGGTTCTACTCTTATCTACTAACTACGCTAATGGTTTTATGGATGAGGAAGGTTATATTTATAGGAAGTGTACCCACATTTGCGTGGAGAGAGGGAGCGAGTGGAAAACTAGTTTGGAAGAAACATCCTCAGTACATCCAGCCAAGATTCAAAACGCGAACTCCCCGTCATCAGCAGTCTAGTCTACTGCGACTTAGACCATGTTGCCACAGAAGCGGGGTGATCAATATAGTTGACATTATGCTAGTTACATGGATATAATTTAGGCTCATTTCAAAAATAAATGAAAATTTCTGACAGTTGGAGACGTCCCTGGAAGTAGCCAATGAAAAAGCATGTAGTCACCTTGATCAAAGGTTGCACTGGCAAACCATGGAGGTGACGAATATGCCCAAACCTCAACGTGACGATTTCATTGTCACAAGTAACTGAAATGAGCATTGCCGAGAATCAGTGACGTCATAAACTAATAAAGTGTAATCTTTCTTGATTAAGGTTGGCATAGGAAAATCACGGTCATTCTGTTTTCGCCCGGGCAACAATGGTAGAGTGAAATGGTTGATATGGCTTCATTAGTTATTAATCTACAATATATTATCTTTGACAAATTTCATTTGGTTAGAAAACATGCGTAAACCTAAACTCTGAAACAAGTACCTGGTTCGGTTATTTAGGTTTTAGACAATCCAGGCTCGTCAGTAACACATCTGTTAATTGACTCGGTATCCCAATGTTTTATTTCTGATAAACACAAACATTTTTATTTATCTCAACGTAGAAAATAATCTTTTCATGCAGGAACTGTATTAAAATTGTTTAACAACATGTATGGTAACTAGAACTATTTAATATTCACAATAACAATATATTTCTCTAGATAACTCTAAACACGTTAGTTTTAATTTCCAGATGGACTATGCAACTTTGTATTTAGATAACTATTTTTAAAAACACATTAACATACACACTTATAGCATAAATAATGTAAAATTTTATTGCGTGGCCCGGTCCCGGCACAGATTTATCTGATTACCAAACCCGTCCTTCACTTCTGGCAAAGTGTGGGCTTTCACGCTTTGTAAATGTGTGGAATGCTTGGCCCCCACCGTGGTTCGGAACCCACGTTAAACTGTAGGTCTCCTCTGTTTTCCACCACCATCATTCTCACGTATCATCCTACCATCTGGGGATTTTTTTTCACCCTGATTTATTTAACTCAGTTTCTAAAATTTAACCCGAGTCCTAATTCCTATTGTTTGAATTTCCCCAATTTCTTTTATTTTTATTCTTATTAACTAACTAATCGGGTATTAGCTCTTAATATCTAACTAAAGACTTTTACTAATTTGTTTCCCCTAATTATTAATTTGTATCCATCCAATCGGTCTGCCCTGGGTATTTTTACTCTAAGAAGGCTACATTGCTTTAATACTCCCTTATCTAACCTAAATACTAGCTCATACTATAACTAATATATCTTATTTCTACTTAACCTAATACGACGTCAGTGTTGAAATCTCATTGTTATACATCTTATTTATGACACTCCTAAGACTATTGTAGTTCATGTGATTCACGTAGGTGGGTATGTGGAAAAAGTATCGATACTTTACTAATATCGATATTTAACTTGTGATACTAGTATTTTTTTAACTCGCTACCTTTTTTCCGATAATATTTACTGATATCAGTTCTCACACCCTGGTATCGAATTGGTGTTGAAAGAAACCACTATTTTTTTATCTTCACTCATGCGGAGATTAAATGTTTACTAGGGTAAACTGTGGAGGAAGAACACATGACATTATTTCTCCATTCTCACTCATTTTCTGCATGACAAGTAAGAAGCAACACTAGCATTCAATCTCTTTTAGCTTATCATAGTTCATAGCTGTTGATGTTTGTTTATCAATACAGCAGCCTGACTGGTTGACAGACGAGTGGAGACCAGTCTACTTAACACCCTTTCCTTTATCAATGAGCACGATTATCACAAACTAAATAAAAGAAGATTTTGTAGGATCACAATAAACTCAATCTACTCAAGGTGCTCCAATCAGACGAAGCAGAAAAGTTTATTTGCAGATGTAGCAGGGCATGACGTCCATTCTTCTATTGTTTGTCAATAGTTAATAATCTATCTTTATAGAGTTCATAAAGGACGAATGTAGTTAAAAAAATGGCACCTCCCAAAAGTAAATTATGACAGAATTTAAGAAGTTGAACCCCACGTCAGTGACGTTGTTATCTAAATCACTGGTTTTGTGTGAAGCTAGACTGCTGAGGACGGAGAAATTGAGGTTCAAATCTTGGTCGGGTGAACTGAGAGTGGTTTTTCTTAAATGGTTTTCCACTCTTCCTCCACGCAAATGCGGGTTAACTTCTTTTAAATTCAACCTTCCCAATTTCTAAGCAATTAGTGCAATTAATACTTAAGCATATAATCCGAACGGGTAGTAAGACGTGGTACTTTAAAAAAATTGTTAGATAGCGAAAAAGCATCTTGTAAAATTTGTTTTAAAGTTTTAAAAACCATTATAATTTTTAATGTTTGAATAAAATTGAAAATACAATGATAATGCAAAATTTGAGATTTTTTTTGCACCGCGTCTTACTACCTGTTCAGGTTATACGCCGATGCACTAACTACACTAATGGGTTAAGGATTAGGAAGTATTAATTTAGATAAAACGCACTCTCATTTGCGTGGTGGGAGAGTGGAAAGATATTTAGTGAAAACCACCCTCAGGGTACCTGACCGGGATCGAACCCCGATCTCCCTGTCTTCGGGAGTCTAGTCCAACACGAGATTAGTGCGTTAGACCACGTGAACACCGAAGCGGGTAAGAGATTATTAATACTATTAAAAAAACATTTTTACAAATTAAAATTTCGATACCGATACTTACAATTATCGATACATTTATTTTGATAGTATGGTATTGAACATTTTTTTTCTTCCGACACTTTTAATGAGTACCGTATCGATACTATTCTTTCG
Source organism: Timema bartmani (assembly GCA_902151455.1). NCBI lineage: Eukaryota > Metazoa > Arthropoda > Insecta > Phasmatodea > Timematidae > Timema > Timema bartmani. Next base: position 159,674 of record CABFWB010001103.1, on the reverse strand, counting down.
ATACCACATCTCTACACGTAGGCCGCTGATGCAGCAATCCCTGCCACTGATGATGTGGGAGGTCCGTCAGCTTTCTCTCCATCTTCTCCCTTGTTACCAAGAGTATGGAGACCATTTTCATCGGGATGAGCTCCATCATCTGCTTTTTTCTTCATCCAGAATTTGTGAGCACCAACGCTGTCTCTTGGTAGGGCCATTCCTTTTCTTCAATCACCGCGGCGACTGGAAACCCCGCAATGGTCACTCCCCTTGACGCGCACTGGCTATTCTCATCTTGATCCTACTGCCATTCAATTTTATACTTTCAATTAAATTATGCGTGTGTTGAACCTGAGTCCAGTGCTACCGCCTTGTTGACTTATATTTCTTCAACTTCATCTTCTTCGGAAGACTCCGGAAGACTCAGCCTCGGAGAACCCATCCCCACTCAAGTCTAGGGATAATGGAATTCGCCTTAATGATGTCCCCACCTCAGAAATTAATTCCTCCATATGCCAGGAAAGCAGAGGTAAGATAAGTTCGAATGGCCAAAATCTATAGCATTAGCCCCACCCACCACCCCACATTTAGTTTTATGAAAAGTAATTTGTTGTGAATTCCATAAAATTGTTGCTTTGCTCTACTTAATGAAACGTATAGTAAGTATGTGGTACTGACAATACATTGACAAGGAAAGAAATTTAAGTTTATAAGTCAAGCAATTATTAACTAAACAAGCTATTTTGATTAACTAAAAAGTTGACATGGCAAATAAAGTTTTCAAGAGCATCGATATTGCCAAGAGTGAAACGTGGACTTAGGATACTGATACTCATCGTAAGAATCACTATTCTTAATACCTCTATTTATTAATCCTTTGAGCCTAAATGTAGCTATTTTAAAATAATTTCAGGAATAATACAGGTCATAGGCAATGTTAGACAGGGGGGAAACCAAATACTTTTTTCAGTCATTTATGTATTAGCTCTATACTCATTGCTTTAATTCTGAAATAATCACCGCCTACGGATATTGTGATAGCGTATATCATAATGTATGTCTTGTGACCATTAGCCTTGTGACTTTCTTACCCCCTTCACAAATATGACTAAAATCCACTCAATAACTATTATACCTAGAATATCTCAACAAATACATGTATTACTTGACTACTAATAGTTAGAAAGTTAAATAGGAGTGGCTCTTATAAAGAGAATTAAGACACGCTTATATTTATCAACACTCACTTTATATATTCCTCTTCCAGTTATGAAATCAATTCAGGATGTTCGTTGACATTGTGAGAATTAATAATTTAGGAAATCATAATTCAGAATGACATAAGTGAAAATGTGTTTATAATTGAAAAGTATTAAGTTAATGTGTGTACTATATTTAAAAACAGTAACATATTGAAGTGTGATTTAAAAATAGTATAAAAAGTATTTAAGAAATCTAGGTATGACAAAAGAAATAATGTACAGGTGTTATGATATTATAATAAATATGAAATTTAGTAAACATTTAACATGGTAAAACTATAATAACATCCAAGAAATATGTAAAATAATTTACTTTGATTTTATAAAATGTTTAGATATTATAGTCATATAAAAATTAATCACTAAGAGACATTGTGTACACAATAATATATATTATAAGTAAAATTTTGGATGACGCTAAGCAATTAATGTTAGAGAGAATAGTAATAAAGTTTTGTTGAAAACAAAAAATAACTATTTTCTTTATCTGATTACGATCCCCTTTTGCTTACAGCTAATCTTGCCCGTTAATGTCATGCCCGTTCATGAAACAAAACGTACCAAATCCCAAAATATAATCAATACGCATTGCAAATACTGATAAGATGATTTTGAATATGAGTAAGAAAAAAGAATAAAATTTAATAGATAAAAAAAGTAATATACATGAAATAGCATGTGTGTCCTACGCAGTAGATGATTTCAGATGTTCTTTGCTTTAGATACACCTTCTTTTCAATTCTAAATTAAGTTTTTGTCACAAAAAATATTATTTAATCCTTTCAAATTATATATAAAATTTACTTAATCTATTGTGAATTATAATTTCATAAATATTATTATATCACGTTCCCTATCAAAATCATCAAAATGTTCTTTAAAATGTCATAAATTATGAAAAGTCTGAAAAATGTACCTTATCATCATCATCATCATCATCAGATTGATCTGGTCAGACATCCATATACAGATCTTAATTGTATTGTTCAAGCATAAATTTATAAAATCAAACTGGACAATTGAACACTAGTAGTTTATTTGTTTTTAATAAAACGTGGTTCAATAAACTAGCCCTATAATTATACAACTTTAGATTTGACAAGTATATTATTTTAAAGTCATATTGAACAAAGAATATTTAATCATGTCAGTAATTTTAACAGGGGCTCTTGGCCTTTTGTTAAACATATTTCCAACCAAGCTAAGATGTCAGACATTCAATACTTTAAAAGTTGTAACTTATAAAATAAATGGTACTGTGCACCGTACAGACTTTATATAGCTTTTATTTAAAATGGACATTTACTAAAAACTCGTAAGATATGTGCAGCTAAATAATAGATCTAAATATTGTATTAGAAACAATACAGCAATGATCATAAATGAAATAATATACACTGTCACTTACTTACTCTATGGAAGTAGGAACTAGGAACACTGTTACAGAAAATTCAAGAAAAGAGAAACACCTATGTTCACCAAAGAGCATAAGAAACAATATCGTTTTAAAATACATGAATTAATAAGTATATATATTTTCTTATATCTCAGAAGTTAATGGTTTTATAAAAATATATTTCAAATAAAAGATTTTTATCTTTAATAGTACTACAACTTTACAATGATAAGTTATTTAGTATCGCAAATATTTGCGGAAAAATTATGAAAATTTGAAAATTTCTCCTATGTTAAGTACCCTCAAAGTCATTTTTTGAGAAAATGAGAATTTACATCTTATTAATAATGATAAAAAGTGTATAGATATAACATTTTATCAAAATCGTTTGAGAGAATTTTGAGAAAATTGATTTTTTTCTCTTTTTGCCCATCAGTTAACTATTCTTAATTCTAGGGTTAGATAACTAATTATAAAACCACTAGGGGAACATTATTTAAACCCAAGATATTACGATTTATACCAATTGGTAAAATAGTTTCGGCCAAAGCTCGAGGAACAGACAGATGGCAATGCGAAAATAACTTTTTTTGTTTCAGGTGCTCATGAAACGTCGACATTGATCAAAATCTCAAGTTCGATTTTTTTGACGATCACAATACTTTCACTTTGAGGTGTAGAGATAAAGTAAAATGTTCAGATTTTCTAATATATAGATTGTCTTATTTGATTCTGTACTATAGCCGACGTTTAAAACAACGTACTAGCGTATAATCTCTCGGTTGGAATAAAATTTCATATTCTTTATTGTCTCCCCAACAACAATAGTGATAACCTCAATCAAAAAAACAAAATCATCAATAACATTACTATCATTCCTTTTGAACTAGAAACAGACCAAATTTAGTCTGGCAATGTTTGCACATGCTCTTATCATTAGATCATCCGTTTTGGCCACGGAGTTTTGAATAACCAAAATAGGACTAAGAATTGTGTTTCATTCAGTTTTAGTTTGGTCTGAGCTAGTTTTTGCTACGTTATCATTTTAGACTCGACTTTGGGCCGTATGCAAAATCTAGCCTGAGTAGATGCTGAGTATATGCTAAGTGACTACTCAGTGGTGGTGGCGTTAATTTGCTGGTCAAAACATGCTGCGCAGATAATTTTCCAATAAATGACGTCATAACTTGAGTATCATCTTAGTCTATTCCCGATCACACTTGGCGGATACTTAGGTGTCAACTCAGACAAAAGCACTGCTTACACTAGTGGCCCACTGAGCATTTTCTCAGGCTCGATCTTGCATACTGCCCTATAAACCTAGATGTATGTGTATGAGTGATATAATGCTCATTGTAGGTGTATAACAATACTTATTTTCTCACGACTCTTCGGAGAGAGGAAGTATTGTGATGGTCAAAATAATCTGACCCGAGATTTTGATGGATGGACCTTTCATGTCCCCGTAAATATGAGAAGTTGGTTTTCGAGATGTCGTCTGTCTGGCTGTCTATCTGTCTGCGTGTTTGTCTCTTGGCCTTGAGCTTAAACTATTTTACTGATTGGACTGAAGGTACAGTACATTCAGTTTACCTTGAAAACTTGAAGTATTACCTTGACGGATAACACTAAGACCCAATCTTGTAAGCTGTGCCATAGTGAAATAATGGAAGGGAAGCTTGCTACCCTACAGGGCGAACTAAAGGATAGAGAACGTCTGTGCTGGGTTACATACCACCTAGATAATAACGTAGTATGTATCACATTATGTGAAAATTAAGTTCCATACATATAATGAAACAAAATAGATGGTTTATTTATAAGTGAGATATTTATTAATTTAAATCTGCCAGAATAGGCTATTTGAATATTAAATTGGATTCGGAACAGTAAATAAATAGTTAAAGAGGTCACATACTGATGAGTTATATACCCAGTACTTATCCCCAAACATTAGTAGAGTAATAAAATCTCGCAGGCTACTGTTGGCTGGACATGCAGAGACAATGGAAGAAACTATAACCACACTAAAGGTATTGGTTGGCAAACCTGATGGGAAGAGACAAGGGGGAAGACCTGGAAGCAGGTAGGAGGGTTAAAATGGACCTTAAAGAGATAGGGTGTAATGAGGTGGACTGGATAGAACAATCTTGAGATAGCGATAGGTGGCGTACTTTAGTTAGTGCGTTAATGAGCATTTGAGCTACTAATAATGACAAAGCTAGGGTACGAACTTAATGAAGTCCCCTTAGTAATATATAAATTTAAATTTTACTTTATTTTTCATGGAAAATGGTTTTTCAGTTAATTTGAACTGTTTTAATATTTTTTGTAAAGTGTTTATTTCTTAGGATGATATGAAAATTTCAATATGTACACAAAAAAACTAATCTAGATTTAGTTGTAACAACATTTAATATTAACAGATGTAATCATAGGAAAATCAAAAAAATATAATCTATTTGAAAGACACTACTAAACAAAATAAATGGTACGGCGCACCGCACAGACTTTCTCTCTCTTTCTATAAACTCGTAAGATTTCTGAACGGAATAATGTACATTGTATCATCACCACTCCACAAAAGAACACGCATAAAATAATATACAATGATATAGAATCAATGAGAAAAGAGGCGCATCTTTGTCCACCT